>JAVKPL010009330.1:0-36457 GCA_032173675.1 Gastrolobium villosum
ACTAAACCAATTTCTGACTTTTTGTTAATTTAATAGCTCATTACAAAGATGAAATCAAACCTTCCAGCACCTACGGTTCGGTTTCTAATCAAAGAAATATGCTCCTGGTATTTTTTTGTTTACATGAATAACTTCCCTATGTCATGTGTGCGCTAGAGTGTGGCCTAAGCATGCAGTTTTCGGTTTTTACAGCACATGTACAGCATACATAATGTTCTTAAACTAAGGACGGTTCCAAAATTACAGTGATTTAAAATTTAAGCTTTACACATTCGGTTGTCAGACTTGTATGCCTTAATATCAAAACTGTACAGTGAGCAGAAACAAAGAGGTATTGATGACAGAGTTTGATTTCCTAAGACACTCATACGACAGAAACAGATGAGGGAAATTGAGAGATTTATCCTCCTATAACCCCTATGCTAACCGGACAAAAAGTGTAGGAAAGATAGAACAAAAATTTTCTCTTCTTAATATGTATGTCACGGCCAAACAGTGATGGAAAAAGGAAGGAGAGTTTGAATTTGTTTACCTACTCATATGTGTATAATGAATCCCCACTCGAACAGTAGCTGGTCCTGCACCTTTCCGATGCTTCAAGAGGATGATTCCAACAGCATGCGAGGGAAGGATTGGTTCGTTAACAGCTGAAACACGTATATTAAATGGAACTTTGACTCAGAACCGATCCACAAAAGAAACAAGAACAGTGAAAGGGTACCACACCTCCTTGGGGGGTCTTGGCCGAAACAAGAGAAGGAATGGAGAGTGGCTCAAAGTAACTGCATGCAGTGGAAGATCTTTATTAACCGTTGAGAGAAGAAGATGAACAAGGAAGTGGATAGGATACTATACCTCTTGACTATTTGGTACACGGTCGACTAGTGAGAAGAAAAGGAAGTATGTGTCAATGGTTGGTTTTCTATGCTTACGGTTTAATGGGAAATTAGATAGCTATGTTCAGAATGTGAGACTGGTTTGGTTTTGATGATCTCTCAACGCATAGAAGAAACTAAATAAGGATCGGGCTGTTAGACTAATAGAATGGAGTCCCTTGGTCAAGAGGGAATTGGCCGAAACATAAAGAAGAAGAAAAACATCCAATTGCCCCAAGGTTGGTACAAGTGTGGCGGACATGCAAGAGAAATAGAAGGGCATGTGGCGGTCATACAAAGGAAATAGAAGGGCATGTGGCGGTCATGCAAGGGAATAGAAGGGCTAGGTGTCACGCATGCAAGAGGTTTATGATATTAGTTGCCATGTGTAGATCCTAAACCAATCATGGACAACCTTGGAGGATCCTTAGGATAAGGCTAAAATGCAAAGGAATTGGGTTGAATCATGGACACTTCTTAAAGCCCTAAGGCTTTGGCCCAACAAGAGTTGGAGATCAAAACTATACAAGCCCAAAGGTGTACTACTTAGATACTAGTCCATGAAATCATAAGTTCCCAAATCTTTTAAGTGTTTTTAATCTTTCTATATGTTGCTATTAATTTATTCCTACATCTTTTACTAAGGGTTTATTCTTTAATAAAATTAATCACCTACTTTTAATGAGTACTCAAATAATACTACTTCTAAGTAGTATTATGCTTTCTATATGTTATAACCAAATTATTCCTATACTCATAACTAGAATTTCACATGCATAAAATAGGTACTCACCTTCCATGGTAATACCAATAATTTCCTAATTTAATTTAACTCCATCCTACAACAAACATTCATATAATCCGAGGGCAAGTACTCTACCACATTCCTAATTGCAATCTAAATAGGTTCCTAATTAGACGGGATGTTACACTCTCCCCAACTTGTTTGGAAGTTTGTCCCCAAACTTCGTCTTACCATTCCAAAATCTGTCTAAGTCTAACGCTTATCACCATGCCATACAGTTCACCGCAGTCATACAGCCAGCTATAAAAGTCATCAACACCTCAGAGTATTACCAACAAATTTATACTTTACATGATCATAATGCGAGCAATTTCCTGAGTTCTTTTTAAACATCAACAAATACCATAACACTCAAGTGGAATGAAACGAACAAAAATCTTACTAAGATAAGAAACCCCAGCTATATATAAAAAAAAAACTGTAATAGAGTTCAGGGTTTAGTGCACAATTATTAGACAACTAACAAATCCAATTGCAAAACACTTCTTTACTTTATAAATTTTAATAATTATTACTAGTGTAGGCATAAGAGATTAACCTTCTATTCGCCCGATTTAGAATTATAACGTATGAGGTAGAACATAACAATATAAAGAGGCTTCTCGATATCCCTATATCATCACTCACCCTTGACGTTACACCCTACTGCTACTCAACCGATCCTATATTTAAGGTTTCCATATGAAATGCAACTAATTGGCCTAAATCAAAATGAGTTCCTAAGAATGTAGGGGTTTATTCAAAATAAAGTACTATTACTTCTTAGTACTTGCGCAAATATAAGGGCCAATTAACTAAGATCCCCAATTTTAAATATTTCGACTTTGTAATACACATGGTACAATTTCTCAGAAGGGCCATCATCTCCTACTTGATTCTTAGCAATAATAATGGTCCAGTTCACTCGCTAAACACATCACACATATGCATTATATTCAGGTTTCTACATTGTTACCTTACCTAATAATGTCACAGACAGAATTCTATTTTTATTATCTTCATAACATCAAGGTAGTAAAACAGAGCACATTACATTCCAAATTTCAAATGAGAAGAATCTTCATAAAATCACAAAATATCAATCCTGCTTTTCAGACATATCATGTTAATGGTACCTCTTATATAATTATGTTAAAAGTTTCTAGCTATACTGGAATTTATATACAAGGAACAAACAAAATCCTATACATGTACAACAACAATTCAAAGTTATTCAAACAATTGCCTACTCACATACGACATGCAGCAAGATATTGGTGCTATGAGATTATTTTAAAGACAATCATAACGTTCCATGACATATTGAAACATTTTAAACATCAGACCTATAAACATAAAACTTAAACAACGAATTTTATTTCTTTTTATTAAAGAGCTGCTAACCCAAATAAGCGCACTTACAAAAATCTTAATTTTCACATTTTGCAATCTGTTTTCACATTAGATTTCCAAAATTGATGCAAGTAACAGAAAATTTCTTCGTGGTACTAATTCGAGTAACACATATATAAAAATATTAAACAATTTGACAACTAGTAGTTACCACAACCAAAGACATAAAATTTTTCATATCAGCTTACATAAAAAATTGAGTTACTCATGCTGTTTTAAATAAAGGAATGATTTATTTCGGAATTAAGCTTTTAATAGAGAAGTATCACTTTCAGTATCCAAACAGAAAATCTCCGTGCAACAAAAACATATAGTAGATGGGTACAGTTCAAAGTTCGACATTTCAAAATAAAATCTTCCTTTAAATCCAATTACAGTTCAACACCATGAGAAATACTAGGCACCATCAAGTCATTTATTTTGTGGTATAAATAAAGTATACAAGATTAATCCAAACAACCTACATGCCAAATACAAAACATTTTGTCAAAACATATTATCTTTTAGTTCTCTTTAGATAGTCTAAAAAGACCAAAAGAATTTCAAGTGCTAATTGAACTGCATACTCATGTGTCCACTTAAGTCAAGAACCAACATAACACTCTGCTTCACAGTTCCAATTAAAATGCATCAAATAAAACACTGATTTAAACAGCAAGGATTCATATAAATTTATTTCTATGGTCTGAATACACATGCAATAAGATCAAGAGAATGGCTGATCCTAGGATTTTTCATAGAGTAAAAATTACTTCCCATAGAGTATGCTACTTCATTATTTTTCTCTATAATCTGATCCTATTTTACATACATTAACACATAAACATTAGATAACTTCATTTATTTCATTCAAAGAAATTATCAACTCAACTTTGACCGTCCAAAACAGAATAACATACCACACATTAAGAGTTTAACGAAATGGTCATGAACAAGTAGGTGAGGGTTTCCAAACAAAAATGAGAACAAGACATACTATAACCAGTCCAAGGAAATCCATATAATCAAAGACACGCTGAATACTTAATGGTATAAGTGATCACATTTCAACATCATAAGACATATCAGTAAAAGCATGAAGTAGGGAGATTCAAAACAACCAACATCAACAACCATAGACTCATTGATATGTTTACAGTGGAATTTAGATATTAAAATGAAGTGACAGACATAGTGATGGGTTCAATTAAAACTATGCACCAAAATAAAAGTTTACGATTAATTTATTAATATGGGATGACAACATAATGATGGATTCAAATAAAATCAGACATAATTGTAAGCACGATTTGATTAAGGCAAGTTGACACCCAAGATAAATAATTAATTTATATCGTGTGCAAGCTACAACCCAGTACCATATACGTCAATCAAACTTATGTAATTCAGGTTCTTAATATGGTTCTATATCGTTCCTATGTCAAGCTTTCTATATACCAACTATATTCACAATATATAGAAAATAGTTCACGGCACACAAAAATTCTTATAAGTTTAAACATTCTTGGTGATATTTGAAACTTAGTCTACATAATACAAATGCATACAATTATACCAGTATCGTTTTAACATTCTCAATCAAACCATTTTCATCTGCACAACCGTACCTATGTATTATTCTTTCAAACAGAAAATTAAGCAAGCAAAAGTTTCAATCACGTGCATTCTGTTTTTTTTTTGCAAGTACTTGGTATTAATTAGAATTTTCAAATATTTAATTCTATCAACACAAGAAGGTCTATCAATAGAATCAAAGATCGTTCTTAGACATGTCCGAAATATTCACAAAATACCAACCAAATCAATGCATACTATTCAAATTGACAAACATTACACACATAATACGTAGAGGGATAAAATCAATTGCACTCATACACACCACCTCTTAATTCACGGTTTCATCCTTAGAATTAATGACTAAATTTTCTCGAGAATGATGTCTAGTGCCAATTCACCATTAGAAGGTTTATAGGAAAGTAAACTCACTAGTTAAACTTTATCTAGTTCACTCTATTTCCTATAAGCATGAATTGATTTTTACTTATACAAGTGTTCCATCCCTAGCTAAAGTGGTTGATTCACAGTTTTCGAGTGGAGATAACAAGTTCACCCAAAGCTAGATAACTTCATCCTAACTCTATGCTATAATATAGATGTGAAGATATAGATTAAGAAACAATTTTGCAACAAAATCATCATAACCGAATTGTTAAAACAGAAACCATAATAAATCTGAATTGTTAAAGCAATAATCATGACAAATCCAATCTCGACAATTATTGTTATATCCAAGTCCAAATGGCTTATTATCCTTCATAGCTTCAAATATTACAACACCTAGGTAATTCTTATATCAGAATGGACATACGCAATGAAAATCCTTAATTAAAGGGTCTTATCATCATCCATAATTTTCAACCACCCCAAAATATTTACCACAAATTCAAACATATAATCTGTACATGTCATCCACAAGAAAATAGAATTTATATTTAATCAATAATTCTGGGAACAGTTCTTACTTACACACATAGTGCTCAAGCACTAGTACACCCCGTAATAACCATGAGTGTCCACATACTCCTTTCGCGGCCGTGAGTTGATCAGGCTTACTACCAAGCAAGAAGATGGGCATAGCCATGCTTAATAATGGTACTACTAGCATTATCACACCTCCAACATAAAATAATTTCAACTAGGAGCACTTCACATTTAATTTCAACAATCAGACAAGCAGCGAGCTCATACAAGAATTCATACAATCAATAACAACACTCACAGATCAACCAAAAATCTTTCATCATTCTCAAACACCTTGAATCAAAACTGCTCTGATACCAATTAGTGTAACACCCTCTCTTGTATGCATCCAAGAGAGTTGTTTGCTAAATCGTATTAGAGTCGCAGCGGTAAAGAATTCAATTTATAAGAAAGCTTATTGATAACATTTAAAAAAAATTAAGACTTATCCAAAGTAAGAGTTTCAAATTTTACTCTTAAATTCAAACCTTAGAGTGAAATTAATTTTCTTATGAAACAGTAGTAATTTCAAGAATAAACTGCTTGCTGAAATTTCCAAACTTTCCAGAGAACAGTGTTGTCTTATAAAATCTGTATAAAATGGAGTTCAACAGCTTAAAAAATATATTTAATGCTACGGAGAAACTAGACATCCGGGGCTTCGCGTACATATAAATTATAAGCGATTCGGAGGTGAATAGCCCCACGAAACAGAACTCGAAAGATGCTCGCGAATTTAGTATATTTTTCTAAAAACCTGCTGACTTGCGAAAATCATAATAATTCGTACTTACATAGTTTAAACATAATTTGTACATAGTCTGAAAGTACACATCTGGGGCTTTACGTGCATATAAATTATGCCTCATTCGGAGGCCTGTAGCCCCAGAACGACAACTTACAAATTGCGCGCAAAATCAGTTTTCATAAGAAAAACAGCACTTAAAATAAACGTTCAGAAATTATTTTCACAAATCATTTTTTTTTAGAATTATCCAAGGTACTGACTGATTAAAAGTCTCAAAATAGTAGCTAAATCATGCGTCACAAATAATCCAACTTCTCAAAATATTTATACAGTCACCCAACAGTCAAACGGTAACAGCAAAGGTTCAAACAGCAGTCAGCACATAACATCAAAATGTCCATATAATCATGTCTTCAAATGCTCTTCCATCCTCCTGCCATTTTATAAAAATAGCAGCCCCGAAGGGGTGAGAAAAATCCCAGTAGTGTGGCAACAAAATCAGTAATGCAACAATGTTAACTAGATACAGAATTACAAAACAGTCGCATCTTCAAGATAAATCCGACAAATACTAAGCATTATCATATTGCGTATATAACGCCAAGATTACTAGTCAAGATGCGTATATTAGGTGGGCTTCCAAACAGCTTCTTGGGCTAACAACCATTATTAGGCCCAATACCTTTAAAGCTAGTCCATCATGACTACAAGGTGTTAGTGTGTGACCCATTAGGTCCAACTTAGCTTCTGACATAACTGGGCTTGGGCCCAACAAGCCCACAACCCAATTAATGACAACACAGAGCACTAGCAATGCTTTGTTGCCCCAGAACAAGTCAGATTAATGACTTGATCAACCTATTGCACATATTTGGTTGTCGTATGTATTTCCCTTCGTCTCGGTTATCTTCCCATTAACCTAGGGTAAGGAAATGTATCAACCCCTGAGGTTTAGGGTAAGCTTTATTCGAAATAGGGAATCTTCAATTTATTGACTCTAAAGGCAGATCATCTCATGATCTCTTTTACTATGCATAGATTCCCGAGTCCCTGTAAATGTCATCCCGATTTCTCCGGTTTACAGATAACCTAATCTCTCACAGAGATTTGACGAATTCCTTCAGCTTATTACCCTAGCCCTGTGCCCTTTAAGGACATGCCCAACAGTATACCTATGAGTCTCCATGTTTCAGGCAGACGAGGTATACAATCAAAACATGCCTTCAAGAACACAGTCTAGGTAATAACTTCTGGTCTAAGGAAAGACATACCCAAACATAAAGAGATTACTCTAATGACATTATCTGTGAGATTTCCTCATAGAGTCTCTTTTTGGGTCTGTTCAGTGCGAGCTATACTCTTATAGGTCCACCCACGACTTTAGCTAAGATATCTCCATATCTGCAGCTCATGAGGTCTTTACCTTGTATCCATATACAAGTAGATAAGTCGTACTAGTCTTTACTCGAGATCACTGATCCCCAAACTCAGTGTCTCTAGACTAGGAACATATAATTAGGAATAGACATGCAATATCCTTGAATCCTCATGATCGTGATCTCATCACAGATACTCAAGAGATACCTGTTCTATTCCGAGGGGTTTATCCAGTTCGTTCATATAATATTAACAGTAATATCGAGACACAATATGAAACTGAATAAATAGTGCTTTCATTTATTTGCGACAAACAAAGTTCTACATCTAGTGTCCTTTATTTAATCAAAAGATTGTCTCTAGGACACCCATATGCTAACACATTCGTGACACCTAGCCCTTCTATTCCCTTGCATGACCGCCACATGCCCTTCTATTTCCCTTGCATGACCGCTGCATGCCCTTCTATTTCTCTTGCATGTCCGCCACACTTGTACCAACCTTGGGGCAATTGGATGTTTTTCTTCTTCTTTATGTTTCGGCCAATTCCCTCTTGACCAAGGGACTCCATTCTATTAGTCTAACTGCCCGATCCTTATTTAGTTTCTTCTATGCGTTGAGAGATCATCAAAACCAAACCAGTCTCACATTCTGAACATAGCTATCTAATTTCCCATTAAACCGTAAGCATAGAAAACCAACCATTGAGACATACTTCCTTTTCTTCTCACTAGTCGACTGTGTACCAAATAGTCAAGAGGTATAGTATCCTATCCACTTCCTTGTTCATCTTCTTCTCTCAACGGTTAATAAAGATCTTCCACTGCATGCAGTTACTTTGAGCCGCTCTCCATTCTTTCTCTTGTTTCGGCCACGAGCCCCCAAGGAGGTGTGGTACCCTTTCACTGTTCTTGTTTCTTTTGTGGATCGATTCTGAGTCAAAGTTCCATTTAATGTACTTGTTTCAGCTGTTAACGAACCAATCCTTCCCTCGCATGCTGTTGGAATCGTCCTCTTGAAGCATCGGAAAGGAGCAGGACCGACTATTGTTCGAGTGGGGATTCATTATACACATATGAGTAGGTAAACAAATTCAAACTCTCCTTCCTTTTTCCATCACTGTTTGGCCGTGGCATACATATTAAGAAGAGAAAATTGTTGTTCTATATTTCCTACACTTTCTGTCCGGTTAGCATAGGGGTTATAGGAGGATAAACCTCTCAATTTCCCTCATATGTTTCTGTCGTATGAGTGTCTTAGGAAATCAAACTCTGTCATCAATACCTCTTTGTGTCTGCTCACTGTACAGTTTTGATATTAAGGCATACAAGTCTGACAACGGAATGTGTAAAGCTTAAATTTTAAATCACTATAATTTTGGAACCGTCCTTAGTTTAAGAACATTATGTAGGCTACATGTGTTGTAAAAACCGAAAACTGCATGCTTAGGCCACACTCTAGCGCACACATGACAAAGGGAAGTTGTTCATGTAAACAAAAAAAAATACCAGGAGCATATTTCTTTGATTAGAAACCGAACCGTAGGTGCTGGAAGGTTTGATTTCATCTTTGTAATGAGCTATTAAATTAACAAAAAGTCAGAAATTGGTTTAGTGAAATAACCTGGAAAACTGGTTGTGAATCAAGGGCCTAGGGGTATAAAACGTCATATAACATATAGGAAAAATTGTGGTATGTAATTCTGACTTGTAATATTTTGATTAGGTGCGCATAACCCTTGAGTGGGATTGATTATTGCTGTTGTTTGGTAATATTTGTGGCACGCGAGGTAAGTGTCTGGTGACATTACCTTTTGTGACTGCTAGCTGGAGCACGAATTGTGAACGTTGCTCTCATGTTCGGATTTTTGGATATGTATTTGGATTCTGCTTAGACTTGAAGTGTTGTATACTCTGCTTTAATTATTCTGCAGCATCTTGATATTGAATCCATAAGCTATATGAAATCTTGGATATTATCTAGTCATGTATGTGCATTCATAATTTTTATCTGTATGTTGCGTGTGACCCATGATATAACATACATGCACAAGTTCCATGTTTATAACTGAAAATGTTTTCGAAAACTATGCATATGATTGAGCACGCATCATGGACGCATCCCTTCGGTACCAGGGTCTTGGGACAGCTGGCTTCAGTCTGCATAGGTCGCAGTTGGAACCCTCTTGAGGAGCCACTAAGGGAACTCCACTGTGCTTGTTATTACGTGCACCGTAGTGCTATGAACGTACTCTTGGCGTTATATACGCATCTTGACTAGTAATCTTGGCGTTATATACGCAATATGATAATGCTTAGTATTTGTCGGATTTATCTTGAAGATGCGACTGTTTTGTAATTCTGTATCTAGTTAACATTGTTGCATTACTGATTTTGTTGCCACACTACTGGGATTTTTCTCACCCCTTCGGGGCTGCTATTTTTATAAAATGGCAGGAGGATGGAAGAGCATTTGAAGACACGATTATATGGACATTTTGATGTTATGTGCTGACTGCTGTTTGAACCTTTGCTGTTACCGTTTGACTGTTGGGTGACTGTATAAATATTTTGAGAAGTTGGATTATTTGTGACGCATGATTTAGCTACTGTTTTGAGACTTTTAATCAGTCAGTACCTTGGATAATTCTAAAAAAAAAATGATTTGTGAAAATAATTTCTGAACGTTTATTTTAAGTGCTGTTTTTCTTTTGAAAACTGATTTTGCGCGCAATTTGTAAGTTGTCGTTCTGGGGCTACAGGCCTCCGAATGAGGCATAATTTATATGCACGTAAAGCCCCAGATGTGTACTTTCAGACTATGTACAAATTATGTTTAAACTATGTAAGTACGAATTATTATGATTTTCGCAAGTCAGCAGGTTTTTAGAAAAATATACTAAATTCGCGAGCATCTTTCGAGTTCTGTTTCGTGGGGCTATTCACCTCCGAATCGCTTATAATTTATATGTACGCGAAGCCCCGGATGTCTAGTTTCTCCGTAGCATTAAATATATTTTTTAAGCTGTTGAACTCCATTTTATACAGATTTTATAAGACAACACTGTTCTCTGGAAAGTTTGGAAATTTCAGCAAGCAGTTTATTCTTGAAATTACTACTGTTTCATAAGCAAATTAATTTCACTCTAAGGTTTGAATTTAAGAGTAAAATTTGAAACTCTTACTTTGGATAAGTCTTAATTTTTTTTAAATGTTATCAATAAGCTTTCTTATAAATTGAATTCTTTACCGCTGCGACTCTAATACGATTTAGCAAACAACTCTCTTGGATGCATACAAGAGAGGGTGTTACACTAATTGGTATCAGAGCAGTTTTGATTCAAGGTGTTTGAGAATGATGAAAGATTTTTGGTTGATCTGTGAGTGTTGTTATTGATTGTATGAATTCTTGTATGAGCTCGCTGCTTGTCTGATTGTTGAAATTAAATGTGAAGTGCTCCTAGTTGAAATTATTTTATGTTGGAGGTGTGATAATGCTAGTAGTACCGGTATTAAGCATGGCTATGCCCATCTTCTTGCTTGGTAGTAAGCCTGATCAACTCACGGCCGCGAAAGGAGTATGTGGACACTCATGGTTATTACCGGGTGTACTAGTGCTTGAGCACTATGTGTGTAAGTAAGAACTGTTCCCAGAATTATTGATTAAATATAAATTCTATTTTCTTGTGGATGACATGTACAGATTATATGTTTGAATTTGTGGTAAATATTTTGGGGTGGTTGAAAATTATGGATGATGATAAGACCCTTTAATTAAGGATTTTCATTGCGTATGTCCATTCTGATATAAGAATTACCTAGGTGTTGTAATATTTGAAGCTATGAAGGATAATAAGCCATTTGGACTTGGATATAACAATACGGAGTTGTGTGTTTACTTCTCCATTGGAGAACGTCGCCTGCGGCGCAGACTCGGGTTCCTCAATCTGTTCTTGTGGATCTTGCACTTCTTCAAGATCAATCTTACTCCCACTGCCTCCTTGAGAGATCAAATCCTTCTCAAGGAACTCAACATTCTTTGACACAAACACTTTGTGTTCTTCCATGGAGTAGAAGTAGTATCCCTTAGTACCTTTAGGATACCCCACAAATAGACATTTAGTACTCTTAGCACTAAGCTTGTCTGATGTCAACGCTTTGACATAAGCTGGCGATCCCCATACCCTGAGGTAACTCAGGTTGGGTCTCTTACCATTCCATATCTCATATGGTGTGGTCTGAACAGATTTAGACGGTACCCTATTTAGAAGGTATGCCGCTGTGTCTAAGGCATATCCCCAAAACGATTTTGGAAGTTGAGTCTCACTCATCATAGACCTAACCATGTCTAACAAGGTCCTGTTTCTCCTTTCGGAGACACCGTTTTGGTGTGGTGTGTAAGGAGCGGTAAATTGTGAGAGAATTCCATTTTCTCTCAGATAACCCTGAAACTCGTGGCTCAAATATTCACCACCACGATCTGATCGTAATGTCTTAATCATCTTGCCACGCTTTCTCCACTTCATTCCTAAACTCTTTGAACTTTTCAAAAGCTTCAGATTTATATCTCATTAGGTATATATACCCAAATCTTGATTTGTCATCTGTAAAGGTAATGAAATAAGAATATCCACCTCTAGCCTCAATAGACATTGGGCCACATACATCAGTATGAATGTGTTCTAATAACTCATTAGCCCTATGACTCTCAAGCCCTTTGGGCTTTTGTTGAATCATTTTCCCAGCTAGACAAGACTCACACTGTCCATAGGATTCCGAATCCATGGAGTCCAGGTATCCATCTCTATGCATCCTAGACAATCTTGTTTCATTTATGTGCCCTAGTCTACAGTGCCAAAGATAAGATTGATTATCCGTCCTAGGTCGTTTCACATCTATATTGAGCACTTCATTTCCCATTTCCAACACATACAATCCATTTATTAAAGAAGCAGTACCGTAAACCATATCATTCAAAATGATGGAAAAAGTACCATCCCTAATACTGAAAGTATATCCATCTTGTTCTAAACAAGAAATTGAAATAATGTTTCTAGAAATTTGCGGAACATAAAGACAATTATTCAAATGCAATAAAAGGCCCGTAGGCAAAATAAGGTCAGCATCTCCAACTGAATGAGCAGCAACTCTTGCTCCATTACCAACGCGGAGATCCACCTCGTTTCTATCCAATCTCCTTGGGCTCCTAAGTACCTGCAACATATTGCAGATATGAGAATCGCATCCGGTATCCAATACCCATGAGGATGGATTAGCATAAGAATAATTTATCTCAATCATGAAAATACCTGAGGCAGAAGCATCACCGTGCTTCTTGTCCTTCACATTGTTCAGGTAGTCTGGACAATTCCTCTTCCAGTGGCCTTTCTTGCCACAATGGAAGCACTCAGCATCACCCTTGTCCTTAGGTGCTTTCTTACCCTTCTTCTTGCCCTTCTTCTTCTTGGATTTTCCTTTGGGCTTAAGGGGGTCACCTTTTGCAGGCTCCTTACCCTTTCCCTTGGACTTGCTAGGCCCACCAATCAAAAGAGCCTGTGTCCTATCCTTCTTGATAGACACTTCAGCTGTTGTTAACATGCTTAACAACTCAGGCAAGCTCACTTGCATCCCATGCATATTGTAATTCATGATGAATTGACTGAAGGAAGGTGGAAGTGAGGTGAGGACTAAGTCATTACTTAGCTCGGCATCCATGATGAAGCCTAGGTTTCCTAGCTTCTCAATCAGCCCGATCATCTTGAGAACATGGCTGCCAACAGACATGCTCTCAGTCATCCTACAAGAGAATAGTTCTCTTGAGGCCTCATACCTCTCATGCCTGCCTTTAATATCATACAACTCCTTGAGATGTACGATAATAGAGGGAGCATCCATATGCTCATGCTGCTTTTGCAGTTCAGGCGACATGGGTGCCAACATGATGCATACTGCCATCACATTGTCATCCAAGTGCTGTTGATGGGTTACGAAATCAAATTCCGCAAACCCTTCTTCCCCTTCCCGTGGAGCTACGGGTATTACAGTATCTAAAACGTAGGCAATCTTTTCGGCCCTTAGAACTATTCTTAGGTTCCGATACCAGTCCATAAAATTTGAACCGGTCAGTTTATTCGTATCGAGTATTGAACGCAGTGACAGTGGATTAGTCATACTATAAGCTGAAAAGGATGTAAAGATAGTTTTAGTTAATATACGGTTATGTAGTTAAAAGCAAATTATTAAAGACTTGAAATAATTTGCCCCTCCCACTATTTTATCTAAGTCAATGACCCTTCCTTTTGACTTAGAGTTAATCTACTTTAGATTTTACCTTAGTGGGATTAAGAGTGCGATTATTTATTTTAACCTCCGTCTGAGACCGCAAGATTAATTTAAATAAAGGGTTGATCTTTATCAACAGTATCTCATACCCTCTCTTAAAATTAGGTTGACAACTCTTTGTCACTTAGTGGTGCATCTCATGCAACCAACCTAGCACCATTACCCTAAGCACATAAGCCCGGCTGTGCCTGCAACTTATGTCTTAGTTAAGCATTAAACCAGCACCCTAAGTGTCTTACACTTCAAACACTACTCTAGCCCAACGAAATAGTGGGTCCCACCTGAGTTGTGGAGCACCACTATGTAGAAGAGTTTTGAGTAGCATTGGTGGTGGGAGGTAATCATATGCTTAATTCTTTATTCCTTTTAAGGGTTCCTTTTATCTTGGGGTTAATTAGGTCCCATCAAACGCATATTGTAAGTTATCATGCTAGTCATTACCTATGTCAAACATCTATCGGTATACACTAGTCGCTTTTAGACAAACATAATAACCATACAAAATGCGGTTTGCCCAATTCATGCATACTAGACGTTCTAATCATACATGCATATAAACAGTTTATATTGAGATAGCCATGGTGCTCGCGCTTTTGTCCTTTTTGCTTCTTTAAGCAACGGCCGCTTGTCGTCTATACGCCACTAGCCTATTTCTCTAATTAAAAATAATTAAAGAAACTCCATAACATTTTGGAGGAACAAAATTACAAAATTTAAATTACAAATACACTTGTAAATTAAAATGTGCGATTACACATTAATTTAAAATTCAAAAATTCAAATCCGGGCACCATGACCATCCCCTTCCTGTTTGTACCTGAAAAGTTCAAAACTTGCAAACACAAACATTATATTATCACATAACATTTTCACATGTATTTTGACATTTAACATTTAAACATCAAAATAACATCTAGATTCATAATCTTAAATTTCTCATTGGCCGAATTTAAAAACAATTTCAATTCAAATTTTGTTAATTCTTTCTTAAAGAAAACAAAATTAAACCATGCATGTAGCCATATATCCCTACATGGCCGAATCATATAGGTGACTATATGATAAATTTTGTCACAAAGTTTCATGCATATAAACATGACACAATTCATGGAGAAAAATAAGAAATCATTCAAGGCACTCTTAGTACCCTCCATGGCCGAATCTACCCTTTCAAAAAGGGTGTTCCTTTTAAAACTTTCATAAAGAAAAAGAAACTAAACCATGATGCATAATGTTTTATGAACACAGAATCAAATTTACATGTTCATATAAACAAAAACTTTAACACTTTAAAGGATTTGTGATTCAAAATCCATATGCAGAATTTAAACTTTAACCCTTTAAAGATTTTTGCCCGTGAAAAACTCTTTTCACAAACAAGGTACCATCACCCGTCGATGGTAAAGCAACCGGGCTCTGATACCACTTGAAAGTAAACTGGCCTTTGAAGGCCGATGCATGTAAGGTGTAAAACAAAAATTTTACTGCGGAACATACATGCACACATAGGTTCATGCTTTAAGACAGCATGATGTTACCTTGTTTTTGGCCTGATCAGTCAGGGAGATCAGATGTCAGGCTTGAAGGGTTAAAACCCTCTAATGGTGATCCACACCACCGTTCGTCAATGATGCAAGAACCCTTTCTTTAAAGCCACCAGATGAACACTACAGTGAGGCTTGCTATGCGCCCAAGTAGTGAAGGTGGAGGCTAGGTATTCTGTTTGGAAAGGTGTAGTGAGCTACCCTACAGAATGGTGCATAGATGGAGGAGAGTTGGCTAGATTTTTCGCAAAACCCTAAGGTGAGGAACAAGTCATATATATGCGCACACTTGGAGAGGAGGAGGGAATTAAATCATTCAAAATGAAAAACAAACTTTCAAATCTCTTTGAAAGTTGCGCATAGAACAGTGAGATAAGGTGGAGCTGTTGCAAAACTAACTTTCCCAACAACCTCCAATCTTATCCACATGAAATTAAGTTCAAATTAATTTAAACTTAAATTCATAAACTATCATCTAGTATATACTTCTTATGCGCATAATTCAGCCCTAGAAGGGGTCCAAATACATTGAGTAGTTGCATTCAAAATTTGAATCAACTCACCCACTGATTACCTCAACCACCAAATCTGAATGGAGGTTTGTATTAAGTGATAAGATAACATTCTTATCACCTAAAAGTTGCGCACCAAACAGCCGAGGGAGTGCCTCCAAAGATGCTTCTTGATCCAAGGAATATGCTCCAATAAGATCCTGTCTTATCCTTTTGTTATGAAACAACTTTTCAAAACCAATTCAAATTCGAATTCAAACACTTGAATTCAAACGTTCAAACATTCAAATTCAAAATTCAAAATTCAAAATTCCAAATTCCAAATTTCAAATTTCAAATTCAAAATTCGAATTTCAAAATTCAAATCCAAATTCAAATTTCAAAATTCAAAATTCAAATTTCAAATTTCAAATTCCAAATTCGAATTTCGAAATTCAAATTCTCAATTCAAATTTCAAAATTCAAATTTCAAATTCAAGATTCGAAATTCAAATATTTGATTATTAATTTAACTAATTAAATTAATTAGTAATGGCTTGGACTATCCAAGCCCATTACTAAACTCCATGCACCACCCACCTATTTAGGTGGGCTTCCAAACAGCTTCTTGGGCTAATAACATTATTAGGCCCAATACCTTTAAAGCTAGTCCATCATGACTACAAGGTGTTAGTGTGTGACCCATTAGGTCCAACTTAGCTTCTGATATAACTGGGCTTGGGCCCAACAAGCCCACAACCCAATTAATGACAACACAGAGCACTAGCAATGCTTTGTTGCCCCAGAACTAGTCAGATTAATGACTTGATCAACCTATTGCACATATTTGGTTACCGTATGTATTTCCCTTCGTCTCGGTTATCTTCCCATTAACCTAGGGTAAGGAAATGTATCAACCCCTGCGGTTTAGGGTAAGCTTTATTCGAAATAGGGAATCTTCAATTTACTGACTCTAAAGGCAGATCATCTCATGATCTCTTTTACTATGCATAGATTCCCGAGTCCCTGTAAATGTCATCCCGATTTCTCCGGTTTACAGATAACCTAATCTCTCACAGAGATTTGATGAATTCCTTCAGCTTATTACCCTAGCCCTGTGCCCTTTAAGGACACGCCCAACAGTATACCTATGAGTCTCCATGTTTCAGGCAGACGAGGTATACAATCAAAACATGCCTTCAAGAACACAGTCTAGGTAATAACTTCTGGTCTAAGGAAAGACATACCCAAACATAAAGAGATTACTCTAATGACACTATCTGTGAGATTTCCTCATAGAGTCTCTTTTTGGGTCTGTTCAGTGCGAGCTATACTCTTATAGGTCCACCCACGACTTTAGCTAAGATATCTCCATATCTGCAACTCATGAGGTCTTTACCTTGTATCCATATACAAGTAGATAAGTCGTACTAGTCTTTACTCGAGATCACTGATCCCCAAACTCAGTGTCTCTAGACTAGGAACATATAATTAGGAATAGACAAGCAATATCCTTGAATCCTCATGATCGTGATCTCATCACAGATACTCAAGAGATACCTGTTCTATTCCAAGGGGTTTATCCAGTTCGTTCATATAATATTAACAGTAATATCGAGACACAATATGAAACTGAATAAATAGTGCTTTCATTTATTTGCGACAAACAAAGTTCTACATCTAGTGTCCTTTATTTAATCAAAAGATTGTCTCTAGGACACCCATATGCTAACATGTGATGGCAGTATGCATCATGTTGGCATCCATGTCGCCTGAACTGCAAAAGCAGCATGAACATATGGATGCTCCCTCTATTATCGTACATCTCAAGGAGTTGTATGATATTAAAGGCAGGCATGAGAGGTATGAGGCCTCAAGAGAACTGGTCTCTTGTAGGATGACTGAGAGCATGTCTGTTGGCAGCCATGTTCTCAAGATGATCGGGCTGATTGAGAAGCTAGGAAACCTAGCCTTCATCATGGATGCCGAGCTAAGTAATGACTTAGTCCTCACCTCACTTCCACCTTCCTTCAGTCAATTCATCATGAATTACAATATGCATGGGATGCAAGTGAGCTTGCCTGAGTTGTTAAGCATGTTAACAACAGCTGAAGTGTCTATCAAGAAGGATAGGACACAGGCTCTTTTGATTGGTGGGCCTAGCAAGGCCAAGGGAAAGGGTAAGGAGCCTGCAAAAGGTGACCCCCTTAAGCCCAAAGGAAAATCCAAGAAGAAGAAGGGCAAGAAGAAGGGTAAGAAGGCACCTAAGGACAAGGGTGATGCTGAGTGCTTCCATTGTGGCAAGAAAGGCCACTGGAAGAGGAATTGTCCAGACTACCTGAACAATGTGAAGGACAAGAAGCATGGTGATGCTTCTGCCTCAGGTATTTTCATGATTGAGATAAATTATTCTTATGCTAATCCATCCTCATGGGTATTGGATACCGGATGCGGTTCTCATATCTGCAATATATTGCAGGTACTTAGGAGCCCAAGGAGATTGGATAGAAACGAGGTGGATCTCCGCGTTGGTAATGGAGCAAGAGTTGCTGCTCATTCAGTTGGAGATGCTGACCTTATTTTGCCTACGGGCCTTTTATTGCATTTGAATAATTGTCTTTATGTTCCGCATATTTCTAGAAACATTATTTCAATTTCTTGTTTAGAACAAGATGGTTATACTTTCAGTATTAGGGATGGTACTTTTTCTATCATTTTGAATGATATGGTTTATGGTACTGCTTCTTTAATAAATGGATTGTATGTGTTGGAAATGGGAAATGAAGTGCTCAATATAGATGTGAAACGACCTAGGACGGATAATCAATCTTATCTTTGGCACTGTAGACTAGGGCACATAAATGAAACAAGATTGTCTAGGATGCATAGAGATGGATACCTGAACTCCATGGATTTGGAATCCTATGGATAGTATGAATCTTGTCTAGCTGGGAAAATGATTCAACAAAAGCCCAAAGGGCTTGAGAGTCATAGGGCTAGTGAGTTATTAAAACTCATTCATACTGATGTATGTGGCCCAGTGTCTATTGAGGCTAGGGGTGGATATTCTTATTTCATTACCTTTACAGATGACAAATCAAGATTTGGGTATATATACCTAATGAGATATAAATCTGAAGCGTTTGAAAAGTTCAAAGAGTTTAGGAATGAAGTGGAGAAACAACGTGGCAAGATGATTAAGACATTACGATCAGATCGTGGTGGTGAATATT
The DNA here is from genome assembly GCA_032173675.1 of Gastrolobium villosum. Lineage (NCBI taxonomy): Eukaryota > Viridiplantae > Streptophyta > Magnoliopsida > Fabales > Fabaceae > Gastrolobium > Gastrolobium villosum. Next base: position 19,327 of record JAVKPL010009330.1, read on the forward strand.
TGAGCCACGAGTTTCAGGGTTATCTAAGAGAAAATGGAATTCTCTCACAATTTACCGCTCCTTACACACCACACCAAAACGGTGTCTCCGAAAGGAGAAACAGGACCTTGTTAGACATGGTTAGGTCTATGATGAGTGAGACTCAACTTCCAAAATCGTTTTGGGGATATGCCTTAGACACAGCGGCATACCTTCTAAATAGGGTACCGTCTAAATCTGTTCAGACCACACCATATGAGATATGGAGTGGAAGAGACCCAACCTGAGTTACCTCAGGGTATGGGGATCGTCAGCTTATGTCAAAGCGTTGACATCAGACAAGCTTAGTGCTAAGAGTACTAAATGTCTATTTGTGGGGTATCCTAAAGGAACTAAGGGATACTACTTCTACTCCATGGAAGAACACAAAGTGTTCGTGTCAAAGAATGCTGAGTTCCTTGAGAAGGATTTGATCTCTCAAGGAGGCAGTGGGAGTAAGATTGATCTTGAAGAAGTGCAAGATCCACAAGAACAGATTGAGGAACCCGAGTCTGCTCCGCAAGCGACGTTCTCCAATGGAGAAGTAAACACACAACTCCGTAGATCTACGAGGGTCATCCATCCACCTGAAAGGTACGGGTTTGTGATTGAGAATCAGCAAACTGTTGAGGATGATGAACCAAGTAACTACGAGGAGGCGGTCAAAGATGTTGACTCCTCAAGATGGCTTGAAGCCATGGAATCTGAAATGGATTCGATGTATCAGAACAGGGTATGGACCTTGGTTCCTAAACCGCAAGGAATAGTTCCTATCGGTAATAAATGGGTCTTTAAAAGAAAGACTGATGCAGATGGCAACGTTCAGACCTACAAAGCTAGGTTGGTGGCGAAAGGGTATCGTCAAAGACAAGGAGTTGACTATGATGAAACTTTCTCACCAGTTGCCATGATCAAATCTATTAGGATCATGCTTGCAATAGCAGCATACCACGACTATGAAATTTGGCAAATGGATGTCAAGACCGCCTTCTTGAATGGGTTCTTGAAGGAGGAAGTGTACATGACACAACCTGAAGGCTTTGAAAACAAAGATCAGGAGCATATGGTATGCAAACTACAAAGGTCAATATATGGGCTAAAGCAAGCGTCAAGGAGTTGGAATATACGTTTTGATGAAGTCGTTAAGAGTAACGGTTTTATCAAGAACGAGGATGAACCTTGTGTTTACAGAAAGGTTAGTGGGAGTAATGTCGTCTTCCTAGTGCTTTTTGTAGATGACATATTGCTAATAGGAAATGACATCCCCACATGAAAAATAACGAAAGATTTACTTTCAGAAAACTTTACCATGAAGGATTTGGGAGAGGCAGCCTTTATACTTGGTATAAAGATCTATAGAGATAGATCCAAGAGGCTGCTGGGTTTATCTCAATCCACGTACGTTGACAAGATGCTAAAGAGGTTTAGCATGGAAGGGTCGAAAAGGGGTTTTCTTCCTGTCAGTCATGGGGTACACCTATCAAGGGCTATGTGTCCTAAGTCACAGCCTGAGAAGGATCGCATGAGTGGAATCCCATACGCTTCGGCTATTGGATCCATCATGTATGCCATGATATGTACGAGACCAGATGTCTCATATGCTTTAAGCATTACGAGCAGATACCAGTCAGACCCTGGAGAGGGTCACTGGACGGCAGTCAAAACCATCCTTAAATACTTAAGAAGAACTAAGGATGCGTTTCTGGTCTATGGTGGGGTTAATGAGTTAACAGTGAAAGGGTTCACTGATGCCAGCTTTCAGAGTGACAAAGATGACTGCAAGTCACAGTCAGGATTCGTATTCACCTTAAATGGTGGGGCAGTGTCTTGGAAAAGTTCCAAGCAGGAGACAAAAGCAGATTCAACGACAGAGGCTGAATACATAGCTGCTTCAGAAGCAGCTAAGGAGGCAGTGTGGATCAAGAAGTTCGTAAATGAACTAAGGGTGGTTCCAAGCGTGGATGAGCCCATACAGTTGCTTTGCGACAACACAGGAGCCATTGCGCAGTCAAAGGAACCTAGGTCTCATCAAAGATCTAAACACGTGCTCCGCAGATGTCACCTAATTAGAGTAATCATTGATAGGACTGATGTAAAAATGGATTATGTTCCCACAGACGATAACCTGGCCGATTCTCTGACAAAGGCTGTTTCTCAGAGAAAACATGATAGTCATTATGAGGCTTTGGGCATACGACTTAGGTCTGATTGACTCTAGGCCAAGTGGGAGCTTGTTAGCATATGGGTGTCCTAGAGACAATCTTTTGATTAAATAAAGGACACTAGATGTAGAACTTTGTTTGTCGCAAATAAATGAAAGCACTATTTATTCAGTTTCATATTGTGTCTCGATATTACTGTTAATATTATATGAACGAACTGGATAAACCCCTTGGAATAGAACAGGTATCTCTTGAGTATCTGTGATGAGATCACGATCATGAGGATTCAAGGATATTGCATGTCTATTCCTAATTATATGTTCCTAGTCTAGAGACACTGAGTTTGGGGATCAGTGATCTCGAGTAAAGACTAGTACGACTTATCTACTTGTATATGGATAGAAGGTAAAGACCTCATGAGCTGCAGATATGGAGATATCTTAGCTAAAGTCGTGGGTGGACCTATAAGAGTATAGCTCGCACTGAACAGACCCAAAAAGAGACTCTATGAGGAAATCTCACAGATAGTGTCATTAGAGTAATCTCTTTATGTTTGGGTATGTCTTTCCTTAGACCAGAAGTTATTACCTAGACTGTGTTCTTGAAGGCATGTTTTGATTGTATACCTCGTGTGCCTGAAACATGGAGACTCATAGGTATACTGTTGGGCGTGTCCTTAAAGGGCACAGGGCTAGGGTAATAAGCTGAAGGAATTCGTCAAATCTCTGTGAGAGATTAGGTTATCTGTAAACCGGAGAAATCGGGATGACATTTACAGGGACTCGGGAATCTATGCATAGTAAAAGAGATCATGAGATGATATGCCTTTAGAGTCATTAAATTGAAGATTCCCTATTTCGAATAAAGCTTACCCTAAACCGCAGGGGTTGATACATTTCCTTACCCTAGGTTAATGGGAAGATAACCGAGACGAAGGGAAATACATATGGTAACCAAATATGTGCAATTGGATGATCAAGTCATTAATTTGACTAGTTCTGGGGCAACAAAGCATTGCTAGTGCTCTGTGTTGTCATTAATTGGGTTGTGGGCTTGTTGGGCCCAAGCCCAGTTATGTCAGAAGCTAAGTTGGGCCTAATGGGTCACACACTAACACCTTGTAGTCATGATGGATTAGCTTTAAAGGTATTGGGCCTAATAATGGTTGTCAGCCCAAGAAGCTGTTTGGAAGCCCACCTAAATGGGTGGGTGGTGCACGGAGTTTAGTAATGGGCTTGGATAGTCCAAGCCATTACTAATTAATTTAATTAGTTAAATTAATAATCAAATATTTGAATTTCGAATTTTGAATTTGAAATTTGAATTTGGAAATTTGAATTTAGAATTTGAATTTCGAAATTCGAATTTTGAATTTGAAATTTGAAATTTGAATTTTGAAATTTGAATTTGGATTTGAATTTTGAAATTCGAATTTTGAATTTGAAATTTGAAATTTTGAATTTTGAATTTTGAATTTGAATGTTTGAACGTTTGAATTCAAGAGTTTGAATTCGAATTTGAATTGGTTTTGAAAAGTTGTTTCATAACAAAAGGATAATACAGGATCTTATTGGAGCATATTCCTTGGATCAAGAAGCATCTTTTGAAGCACTTCCTTGGCTGTTTGGTGCGCAAGTTTAAGTGATAAGAATGTTATCTTATCACTTAAAACAAAGCTCCATTCAGATTTGGTGGTTGAGGGAATCAGTGGGTGAGTTGATTCAAATTTTGAATGCAACTACTCAATATATTTGGACCCCTTCTAGGGCTGAATTATGCGCATGAAAAGTATATACTATATGATAGTTTATGAATTTAAGTTTAAATTATTTTGAACTTAATTTCATGTGGATAAGATTGGAGGTTGTTGGCAAAATCTGTTTTGCAACAGCTCCACCTTATCCTCCCTAATCCATGCGCAAATTTCAAAATGGTTTGAAATTTTGTTTTCATTTTGAATGATTTAAATCCCTCCTCCTCTCCAAGTGTGCGTATAACAACACTTGTTCCTCACCTTAGGGTTTTGTGAAAAAAACCTAGCCAACTCTCCTCCATCTATGCACCATTCTGTAGGGTAGTTCACTACACCTTTCCAAACAGAATACCTAGCCTCCACCTTCACCACTTGTGCGCATAGCAAGCCTCACTGTGGTGTTCATCTGGTGGCTTTCAAGAAAGGGTTCTTGCATCATTGACGAACGGTGGTGTGGATCACCATTAGAGGGTTTGAACCCTTCAAGCCTGACATCTGATCTCCCTGACTGATCAGGCCAAAAACAAGGTAACATCATGTTGTCTTAAAGCATGAACCTATGTGTGCATGTATGTTCCGCAGTAAAAATTTTTGTTTTACACCTTACATGCATCGGCCTTCAAAGGCCAGTTTACTTTCAAGTGGTATTAGAGCCATGTTGCTTTACCATCGACGGGTGATGGTACCTTGTTAGTGAAAAGAGTTTTTCACGGTAAAAAATCTTTAAAGGGTTAAAGTTTAAATTCTGCATATGGATTTTGAATCACAAATCCTTTAAAGTATTAAAGTTTTTATTTTTATGAACATGTAAATTTGATTCTGTTTTCATAAAACATTATGCATCATGGTTTAGTTTCTTTTTCTTTATGAAAGTTTTAAAAGGAACACCCTTTTTGAAAGGGTGGATTCGGCCATGGAGGGTACTAAGAGTACCTTGAATGATTTCTTATTTTTCTCCATGAATTGTGTCATGTCTATATGCATGAAATTTTGTGACAAAATTTATCATATAGCATGAACCTATGTGTGCATGTATGTTCCGCAGTAAAATATTTTGTTTTACACCTTACATGCGTCGGCATTCAAAGGCCAGTTTACTTTCAAAGAAGGCACCTAAGGGCAAAGGTGATGCTGAGTGCTTCCATTGTGGCAAGAAAGGCCACTGGAAGAGGAATTGTCCAGACTACCTGAACAATGTGAAGGACAAGAAGCATGGTGATGCTTCTGCCTCAGGTATTTTCATGATTGAGATAAATTATTCTTATGCTAATCCATCCTCATGGGTATTGGATACCGGATGCGGTTCTCATATCTGCAATATGTTGCAGGTACTTAGGAGCCCAAGGAGATTGGATAGAAACGAGGTGGATCTCCGCGTTGGTAATGGAGCAAGAGTTGCTGCTCATTCAGTTGCAGATGCTGACCTTATTTTGCCTACGGGCCTTTTATTGCATTTGAATAATTGTCTTTATATTCCACATATTTCTAGAAACATTATTTCAATTTCTTGTTTAGAACAAGATGGTTATACTTTCAGTATTAGGGATGGTACTTTTTCTATCAGTTTGAATGATATGGTTTATGGTACTGCTTCTTTAATAAATGGATTGTATGTGTTGGAAATGGGTAATAAAGTGCTCAATATAGATGTGAAACGACCTAGGACGGATAATCAATCTTATCTTTGGCACTGTAGACTAGGGCACATAAATGAAACAAGATTGTCTACGATGCATAAAGATGGATACCTGGACTCCATGGATTTGGAATCCTATGGACAGTGTGAATCTTGTCTAGCTGGGAAAATGATTCAACAAAAGCCCAAAGGGCTTGAGAGTCATAGGGCTAGTGAGTTATTAGAACTCATTCATACTGATGTATGTGGCCCAATGTCTATTGAGGCTAGAGGTGGATATTCTTATTTCATTACCTTTACAGATGACAAATCAAGATTTGGGTATATATACCTAATGAGATATAAATCTGAAGCGTTTGAAAAGTTCAAAGAGTTTAGGAATGAAGTGGAGAAACAACGTGGCAAGATGATTAAGAGATTACGATCAGATCGTGGTGGTGAATATTTGAGCCACGAGTTTCAGGGTTATCTAAGAGAAAATGGAATTCTCTCACAATTTACCGCTCCTTACACACCACACCAAAATGGTGTCTCCGAAAGGAGAAACAGGACCTTGTTAGACATGGTTAGGTCTATGATGAGTGAGACTCAACTTCTAAAATCGTTTTGGGGATATGCCTTAGACACAGCGGCATACCTTCTAAATAGGGTACCGTCTAAATCTGTTCAGACCACACCATATGAGATATGGAGTGGTAAGAGACCCAACCTGAGTTACCTCAGGGTATGGGGATCGCCAGCTTATGTCAAAGCGTTGACATCAGACAAGCTTAGTGCTAAGAGGACTAAATGTCTATTTGTGGGGTATCCTAAAGGTACTAAGGGATACTACTTCTACTCCATGGAAGAACACAAAGTGTTTGTGTCAAAAAATGCTGAGTTCCTTGAGAAGGATTTGATCTCTCAAGGAGGCAGTGGGAGTAAGATTGATCTTGAAGAAGTGCAAGATCCACAAGAACAGATTGAGGAACCCGAGTCTGCTCCGCAGGCGACGTTCTCCAATGGAGAAGTAACACACAACTCCATAGATCTACGAGGGTCATCCATCCACCTGAAAGGTACGGGTTTGTAATTGAGAATCAGCAAACTGTTGAGGATGATGAACCAAGTAACTACGAGGAGGCGGTCAAAGATGTTGACTCCTCAAGATGGCTTGAAGCCATGGAATCTGAAATGGATTCGATGTATCAGAACAGGGTATGGACCTTGGTTCCTAAACCGCAAGTAATAGTTCCTATCGGTAATAAATGGGTCTTTAAAAGAAAGACTAATGCAGATGGCAACGTTCAGACCTACAAAGCTAGGTTGGTGGCGAAAGGGTTGTTAGCATATGGGTGTCCTAGAGACAATCTTTTGATTAAATAAAGGACACTAGATGTAGAACTTTGTTTGTCGCAAATAAATGAAATCACTATTTATTCAGTTTCATATTGTGTCTCGATATTACTGTTAATATTATATGAACGAACTGGATAAACCCCTTGGAATAGAACAGGTATCTCTTGAGTATCTGTGATGAGATCACGATCATGAGGGTTCAAGGATATTGCATGTCTATTCCTAATTATATGTTCCTAGTCTAGAGACACTGAGTTTGGGGATCAGTGGTCTCGAGTAAAGACTAGCACGACTTATCTACTTGTATATGGATACAAGGTAAAGACCTCATGAGCTGCAGATATGGAGATATCTTAGCTAAAGTCGTGGGTGGACCTATAAGAGTATAGCTCGCACTGAACAGACCCAAAGAGAGACTCTATGAGGAAATCTCACAGATAGTGTCATTAGAGTAATCTCTTTATGTTTGGGTATGTCTTTCCTTAGACCAGAAGTTATTACCTAGAATGTGTTCTTGAAGGCATGTTTTGATTGTATACCTCGTCTGCCTGAAACATGGAGACTCATAGGTATACTGTTGGGCGTGTCCTTAAAGGGCACAGGGCTAGGGTAATAAGCTGAAGGAATTCGTCAAATCTCTGTGAGAGATTAGGTTATCTGTAAACCGGAGAAATCGGGATGACATTTACAGGGACTCGGGAATCTATGCATAGTAAAAGAGATCATAAGATGATCTGCCTTTAGAGTCAGTAAATTGAAGATTCCCTGTTTCGAATAAAGCTTACCCTAAACCGCAGGGGTTGATACATTTCCTTACCCTAGGTTAATGGGAAGATAACCGAGACGAAGGGAAATACATACGGTAACCAAATATGTGCAATAGGTTGATCAAGTCATTAATCTGACTAGTTCTGGGGCAACAAAGCATTGCTAGTGCTCTGTGTTGTCATTAATTGGGTTGTGGGCTTGTTGGGCCCAAGCCCAGTTATGTCAGAAGCTAAGTTGGACCTAATGGGTCACACACTAACACCTTGTAGTCATGATGGACTAGCTTTAAAGGTATTGGGCCTAATAATGGTTATTAGCCCAAGAAGCTGTTTGGAAGCCCACCTAAATGGGTGGGTGGTGCATGGATTTTAGTAATGGGCTTGGATAGTCCAAGCCATTACTAATTAATTTAATTAGTTAAATTAATAATCAAATATTTGAATTTCGAGTTTTGAATTTGAAATTTGAATTTTGAAATTTGAATTTAGAATTTGAATTTCGAAATTCGAATTTTGAATTTGAAATTTGAAATTTGAAATTTGAAATTTGAATTTGGATTTTAATTTTGAAATTCGAATTTTGAATTTGAAATTTGAAATTTTGAATTTTGAATTTGAATGTTTGAACGTTTGAATTCAAGTGTTTGAATTCAAATTTGAATTGGTTTTGAAAAGTTGTTTCATAACAAAAGGATAAGACAGAATCTTATTGGAGCATATTCCTTGGATCAAGAAGCATCTTTGGAGGAACTCCCTTGGCTGTTTGGTGCGCAACTTTTAGGTGATAAGAATGTCATCTTATCACTTAAAACAAACCTCCATTCAGATTTGGTGGTTGAGGGAATCAGTGGGTGAGCTGATTCAAATTTTGAATGCAACTACTCAATATATTTGGACCCCTTCTAGGGCTGAATTATGCGCATGAGAACTATATACTATATGATAGTTTATGAATTTAAGTTTAAATTATTTTGAACTTAATATCATGTGGATAAGATTGGAGGTTGTTGGCAAAGTTAGTTTTGCAACAGCTCCACCTTATCTCATTGTTTTATGCGCAACTTTCAAAGAAGTTTGAAAGTTTGTTTTTCATTTTGAATGATTTAATTCCCTCATCCTCTCCAAGTGTGCGCATAAATATGACTTGTTCCTCACCTTAGGGTTTTTGTGAAAACCTAGCCAACTCTCCTCCATCTATGCACCATTCTGTAGGGTAGCTGACTACTTCTTTCCAAACAGAATACCTAGCCTCCACCTTCACCACTTGTGCGCATAGCAAGCCTCACTGTGGTGTTCATCTGGTGGCTTTCAAGAAAGGGTTCTTGCATCATTGACGAACGGTGGTGTGGATCACCATTAGAGGGTTTGAACCCTTCAAGCCTGACATCTGATCTCCCTGACTAATCAGGCCAAAAACAAGGTAACATCATCCTGTCTTAAAGCATGAACCTATGTGTGCATGTATGTTCCGCAGTAAAATTTTTGTTTTACACCTTACATGCATCGGCCTTCAAAGGCCAGTTTACTTTCAAGGGTATCGTCAAAGACAAGGAGTTGACTATGATGAAACTTTCTCACCAGTTGCCATGATCAAATCTATTAGGATCATGCTTGCAATAGCAGCATACCACGACTATGAAATTTGGCAAATGGATGTCAAGACCGCCTTCTTGAATGGGTTCTTGAAGGAGGAAGTATACATGACACAACCTGAAGGCTTCGAAAACAAAGATCAGGAGCATATGGTATGCAAACTACAAAGGTCAATATATGGGCTAAAGCAAGCATCAAGGAGTTGGAATATACGTTTTGATGAAGTCGTTAAGAGTAACGGTTTTATCAAGAACGAGGATGAACCTTGTGTTTACAGAAAGGTTAGTGGGAGTAATGTCGTCTTCCTAGTGCTTTATGTAGATGACATATTGCTAATAGGAAATGACATCCCCACATTAAAAATAACGAAAGAGTGGCTTTCAGAAAACTTTACCATGAAGTATTTGGGAGAGGCAGCCTTTATACTTGGTATAAAGATCTATAGAGATAGATCCAAGAGGCTGCTGGGTTTATCTCAATCCACGTACATTGACAAGATGCTAAAGAGGTTTAGCATGTAAGGGTCGAAAAGGGGTTTTCTTCCTGTCAGTCATGAGGTACACCTATCAAGGGCTATGTGTCCTAAGTCACAGCCTGAGAAGGATCGCATGAGTGGAATCCCATACGCTTCGGCTATTGGATCCATCATGTATGCCATGATATGTACGAGACCAGATGTCTCATATGCTTTAAGCATTACGAGCAGATACCAATCAGACCCTGGAGAGGGTCACTGGACGGCAGTCAAAACCATCCTTAAATACTTAAGAAGAACTAAGGATGCGTTTCTGGTCTATGGTGGGGTTAATGAGTTAACAGTGAAAGGGTTCACTGATGCCAGCTTTCAGAGTGACAAAGATGACTGCAAGTCACAGTCAGGATTCGTATTCACCTTAAATGGTGGGGCAGTGTCTTGGAAAAGTTCCAAGCAGGAGACAACAGCAGATTCAACGACAGAGGCTGAATACATAGCTGCTTCAGAAGCAGCTAAGGAGGCAGTGTGGATCAAGAAGTTCGTAAATGAACTAAGGCTGGAGGTGGAGGTGGAGGCTAGGTATTCTGTTTGGAAAGGTGTAGTGAACTACCCTACAGAATGGTGCATAGATGGAGGAGAGTTGGCTAGGTTTTTTTCACAAAACCCTAAGGTGAGGAACAAGTGTTGTTATACGCACACTTGGAGAGGAGGAGGGATTTAAATCATTCAAAATGAAAACAAAATTTCAAACCATTTTGAAATTTGTGCATGGATTAGGGAGGATAAGGTGGAGCTGTTGCAAAACAGATTTTGCCAACAACCTCCAATCTTATCCACATGAAATTAAGTTCAAAATAATTTAAACTTAAATTCATAAACTATCATATAGTATATACTTTTCATGCGCATAATTCAGCCCTAGAAGGGGTCCAAATATATTGAGTAGTTGCATTCAAAACTGCTTGATCCACACTGCCTCCTTAGCTGCTTCTGAAGCAGCTATGTATTCAGCCTCTGTCGTTGAATCTGCTGTTGTCTCCTGCTTGGAACTTTTCCAAGACACTGCCCCACCTTTTAAGGTGAATACGAATCCTGACTGTGACTTGCAGTCATCTTTGTCACTCTGAAAGCTGGCATCAGTGAACCCTTTCACTGTTAACTCATTAACCCCACCATAGACCAGAAACGCATCCTTAGTTCTTCTTAAGTATTTAAGGATGGTTTTGACTGCCGTCCAGTGACCCTCTGCAGGGTCTGATTGGTATCTGCTCGTAATGCTTAAAGCATATGAGACATCTGGTCTCGTACATATCATGGCATACATGATGGATCCAATAGCCGAAGCGTATGGGATTCCACTCATGCGATCCTTCTCAGGCTGTGACTTAGGACACATAGCCCTTGATAGGTGTACCCCATGACTGACAGGAAGAAAACCCCTTTTCGACCCTTCCATGCTAAACCTCTTTAGTATCTTGTCAACGTACGTGGATTGAGATAAACCCAGCAGCCTCTTGGATCTATCTCTATAGATCTTTATACCAAGTATAAAGGCTGCCTCTCCCAAATCCTTCATGGTAAAGTTTTCTGAAAGCCACTCTTTCGTTTTTTTTAATGTGGGGATGTCATTTCCTATTAGCAATATGTCATCTACATAAAGCACTAGGAAGACGACATTACTCCCACTAACCTTTCTGTAAACACAAGGTTCATCCTCGTTCTTGATAAAACCGTTACTCTTAACGACTTCATCAAAATGTATATTCCAACTCCTTGATGCTTGCTTTAGCCCATATATTGACCTTTGTAGTTTGCATACCATATGCTCCTGATCTTTGTTTTCAAAGCCTTCAGGTTGTGTCATGTACACTTCCTCCTTCAAGAACCCATTCAAGAAGGCGGTCTTGACATCCATTTGCCAAATTTCATAGTCGTGGTATGCTGCTATTGCAAGCATGATCCTAATAGATTTGATCATGGCAACTGGTGAGAAAGTTTCATCATAGTCAACTCCTTGTCTTTGACGATACCCTTTCGCCACCAACCTAGCTTTGTAGGTCTGAACGTTGCCATCTGCATCAGTCTTTATTTTAAAGACCCATTTATTACCGATAGGAACTATTCCTTGCGGTTTAGGAACCAAGGTCCATACCTTGTTCTCATACAACGAATCCATTTCAGATTCCATGGCTTCAAGCCATCTTGAGGAGTCAACATCTTTGACCGCCTCCTCGTAGTTACTTGGTTCATCATCCTCAACAGTTTGCTGATTCTCAATTACAAACCTGTACCTTTCAGGTGGATGGATGACCCTCGTAGATATACGGAGTTGTGTGTTTACTTCTCCATTGGAGAACGTCGCCTGCGGAGCAGACTCGGGTTCCTCAATCTGTTCTTGTGGATCTTGCCACTTCTTCAAGATCAATCTTACTCCCACTGCCTCCTTGAGAGATCAAATCCTTCTCAAGGAACTCAGCATTCTTTGACACGAACACTTTGTGTTCTTCCATGGAGTAGAAGTAGTATCCCTTAGTTCCTTTAGGATACCCCACAAATAGACATTTAGTACTCTTAGCACTAAGCTTGTCTGATGTCAACGCTTTGACATAAGCTGGCGATCCCCATACCCTGAGGTAACTCAGGTTGGGTCTCTTACCACTCCATATCTCATATGGTGTGGTCTGAACAGATTTAGACGGTACCCTATTTAGAAGGTATGCCGCTGTGTCTATGGCATATCCCCAAAACGATTTTGGAAGTTGAGTCTCACTCATCATAGACCTAACCATGTCTAACAAGGTCCTGTTTCTCCTTTCGGAGACACCGGTTTGGTGTGGTGTGTAAGGAGCGATAAATTGTGAGAGAATTCAATTTTCTCTCAGATAACCCTGAAACTCGTGGCTCAAATATTCACCACCACGATCTGATCGTAATGTCTTAATCATCTTGCCACGTTGTTTCTCCACTTCATTCCTAAACTCTTTGAACTTTTCAAACGCTTCAGATTTATATCTCATTAGGTATATATACCCAAATCTTGATTTGTCATCTGTAAAGGTAATGAAATAAGAATATCCACCTCTAGCCTCAATAGACATTGGGCCACATACATCAGTATGAATGAGTTCTAATAACTCACTAGCCCTATGACTCTCAAGCCCTTTGGGCTTTTGTTGAATCATTTTCCCAGCTAGACAAGATTCACACTGTCCATAGGATTCCAAATCCATGGAGTCCAGGTATCCATCTCTATGCATCCTAGACAATCTTGTTTCATTTATGTGCCCTAGTCTACAGTGCCAAAGATAAGATTGATTATCCGTCCTAGGTCGTTTCACATCTATATTGAGCACTTCATTTCCCATTTCCAACACATACAATCCATTTATTAAAGAAGCAGTACCGTAAACCATATCATTCAAAATGATAGAAAAAGTACCATCCCTAATACTGAAAGTATAACCATCTTGTTCTAAACAAGAAATTGAAATAATGTTTCTAGAAATATGCGGAACATAAAGACAATTATTCAAATGCAATAAAAGGCCCGTAGGCTAAATAAGGTCAGCATCTCCAACTGAATGAGCAGCAACTCTTGCTCCATTACCAATGCGGAGATCCACCTTGTTTCTATCCAATCTCCTTGGGCTCCTAAGTACCTGCAACATATTGCAGATATGAGAACCGCATCCGGTATCCAATACCCATGAGGATGGATTAGCATAAGAATAATTTATCTCAATCATGAAAATACCTGAGGCAGAAGCATCACCATGCTTCTTGTCCTTCACATTGTTCAGGTAGTCTGGAGAATTCCTCTTCCAGTGGCCTTTCTTGCCACAATGGAAGCACTCAGCATCACCCTTGTCCTTAGGTGCCTTCTTACCCTTCTTCTTGCCCTTCTTCTTCTTGGATTTTCCTTTGGGCTTAAGGGGGTCACCTTTTGCAAGCTCCTTACCCTTTCCCTTGGCCTTGCTAGGCCCACCAATCAAAAGAGCCTGTGTCCTATCCTTCTTTATAGACACTTCAGCTGTTGTTAACATGCTTAACAACTCAGGCAAGCTCACTTGCATCCCATGCATATTGTAATTCATGATGAGTTGACTGAAGGAAGGTGGAAGTGAGGTGAGGACTAAGTCATTACTTAGCTCGGCATCCATGATGAAGCCTAGGTTTCCTAGCTTCTCAATCAACCCGATCATCTTGAGAACATGGCTGCCAACAAACATGCTCTCAGTCATCCTACAAGAGAACAGTTCTCTTGAGGCCTCATACCTCTCATGCCTGCCTTTAATATCATACAACTCCTTGAGATGTATGATAATAGAGGGAGCATCCATATGCTCATGCTGCTTTTGCAGTTCAGGCGACATGGATGCCAACATGATGCATACTGCCATCACATTGTCATCCAAGTGCTGTTGGTGGGTTACGAAATCAAATTCCGCAAACCCTTCTTCCCCTTCCCGTGGAGCTACGGGTATTACAGCATCTAAAACGTAGTTAATCTTTTCGGCCCTTAGAACTATTCTTAGGTTCCGATACCAGTCCATAAAATTTGAACCGGTCAGTTTATTCGTATCAAGTATTGAACGCAGTGACAGTGGATTAGTCATACTATAAGCTGAAAAGGATGTAAAGATAGTTTTAGTTAATATACGGTTATGTAGTTAAAAGCAAATTATTAAAGACTTGAAATAATTTGCCACTCCCACTATTTTATCTAAGTCAATGACCCTTCCTTTTGACTTAGGGTTAATCTACTTTAGATTTTACCTTAGTGGGATTAAGAGTGCGATTATTTATTTTAATCTCCGTCTGAGACCGCAAGATTAATTTAAATAATGGGTTGATCTTTATCAACAGTATCTCATACCCTCTCTTAACATTAGGTTGACAACTCTTTGTCACTTAGTGGTGCATCTCATGCAACCAACCTAGCAACATTACCCTAAGCACATAAGTCCGGCTGTGCCTGCAACTTATGTCTTAGTTAAGCATTAAACCAGCACCCTAAGTGTCTTACACTTCAAACACTACTCTAGCTCAACGAAATAGTGGGTCCCAACTGAGTTGTGGAGCACCACTATGTAGAAGAGTTTTGAGTAGCATTGGTGGTGGGAGGTAATCATATGCTTAATTATTTATTCCTTTTAAGGGTTCCTTTTATTTTAGGGTTAATTAGGTCCCATCAAACGCATATTGTAAGTTATCATGCTAGTCGTTACCTATGTCAAACATCTATCGGTATACACTAGTCGCTATTTGGACAAACATAATAACCATACAAAACGCGGTTTTCCCAATTCATGCATACTAGACGTTCTAATCATACATGCATATAAACAGTTTATATTGAGATAGCCATGGTGCTCGCGCTTTTGTCCTTTTTGCTTCTTTAAGCAACGGCCGCTTGTCGTCTATACGCCACTAGCCTATTTCTCTAATTACAAATAATTAAAGAAACTCCATAACATTTTGGAGGGACAAAAATACAAAATTTAAATTACAAATACACTTGTAAATTAAAAGGTGCGATTACACATTAATTTTAAAATTCAAAATTCAAATCCGGGCACCATGACCATCCCCTTCCTGTTTGTACCTGAAAAGTTCAAAACTTGCAAACACAAACATTATATTATCACATAATATTTTCACATGTATTTTGACATTTAACATTTAAACATCAAAATAACATCAAGATTCATAATCTTAAATTTCTCATTGGCCGAATTTAAAAAACAATTTTAATTCAAATTTTGTCAATTCTTTCTTAAAGAAAACATAATTAAACCATGCATGTAGCCATAAACCCCTTCATGGCCGAATCATATAGGTGACTATATGATAAATTTTGTCACAAAATTTCATGCATATAAACATGACACAATTCATGGAGAAAAATAAGAAATCATTCAAGGTACTCTTAGTACCCTCCATGGCCGAATCTACCCTTTCAAAAAGGGTGTTCCTTTTAAAACTTTCATAAAGAAAAAGAAACTACACCATGATGCATAATATTTTATGAACATAGAATCAAATTCACATGTTCATAAAAACAAAAACTTTAACACTTTAAAGGATTTGTGATTCAGAATCCATATGCAGAATTTAAACTTTAACCCTTTAAAGATTTTTGACCGTGAAAAACTCCTTTCACAAACAAGGTACCATCACCCGTCGATGGTAAAGCAACCGGGCTCTGATACCACTTGAAAGTAAACTGGCCTTTGAAGGCCGATGCATGTAAGGTGTAAAACAAAAATTTTACTACGGAACATACATGCACACATAGGTTCATGCTTTAAGACAGCATGATGTTACCTTGTTTTTGGCCTGATCAGTCAGGGAGATCAGATGTCAGGCTTGAAGGTTTCAAACCCTCTAATGGTGATCCACACCACCGTTCGTCAATGATGCAAGAACCCTTTCTTGAAAGCCACCAGATGAACACCACAGTGAGGCTTGCTATGCGCACAAGTGGTGAAGGTGGAGGCTAGGTATTCTGTTTGCAAAAGGTGTAGTGAGCTACCCTACAGAATGGTGCATAGATGGAGGAGAGTTGGCTAGGTTTTCTCAAAACCCTAAGGTGTGGAACAAGTGTTGTTATGCACACACTTGGAGAGGAGAAGGGATTTAAATCATTCAAAATGAAAACAAAATTTCAAAACCATTTGAAATTTGTGCATGGATTAGGGAGGATAAGGTGGAGCTGTTGCAAAACCAATTTTGCCAACAACCTCCAATCTTATCCACATGAAATTAAGTTCAAAATAATTTAAACTTAAATTCATAAACTATCATATAGTATATACTTTTCATGCGCATAATTCAGCCCTAGAAAGGGTCCAAATATATTGAGTAGTTGCATTCAAAATTTGAATCAACTCACCCACTGATTCCCTCAACCACCAAATTTGAATGGAGCTTTGTTTTAAGTGATAAGATGTCATCCTTATCACTTAAACTTGCGCACCAAACAGCCAAGGAAGTGCTCCAAAGATGCTTCTTGATCCAAGGAATATGCTCCAATAAGATCCTGTCTTATCCTTTTGTTATGAAACAACTTTTCAAAACCAATTCAAATTCGAATTCAAACACTTGAATTCAAACGTTCAAACATTCAAATTCAAAATTCGAAATTCAAAATATCAAATTTCAAATTCAAAATTCGAATTTCAAAATTCCAATCCAAATTCAAATTTCAAATTTCAAATTTCAAATTCAAAATTCGAATTTCGAATATTTGATTATTAATTTAACTAATTAAATTAATTAGTAATGGCTTGGACTATCCAAGCCCATTACTAAACTCCATGCACCACCCACCCATTTAGGTGGGCTTCCAAACAGCTTATTGGGCTAACAACCATACCTATGATTATC
>JAVKPL010009331.1:0-36893 GCA_032173675.1 Gastrolobium villosum
CATGCAAGTGTACACACATCTGCAGGAGAAATCCCTCGAGCTCTCGAGCTGTCCTAAGGATACTCAGATGCAAATAGTCCTACTGGCCAGCTAAACTACCAAGTATGATTTACGCATCTTCATGCAACATACCAACATAGGGAAACACCATCCTATGTCACACCAAAGCATGCACATACGTATAACAAAGCATTACATTATTTCATTGCATTTATATACATCAACACAACCATTACCCGTTTAGGGCTTGGTGGAACAATAAAGGGAATTACACCCAAGGTCCGAAGGCTTACCTCAATGCTTCCAACTTAACCTTTGTTCTTCACCAATCTTCCCAATACAAATATTAATCTCAAGGAGCTAACCGAGCTCCATAGCTTGCTCCAATGATTGGTTACTCACGGTTGGTCCAAATGCCTCAATCCTAAGCATTACATGGACAATATCAACAATCAACCAAACTAAACCATTGATTACAAAAACAAGCCAAACAATAGTCAAATGCATAATCTTGTAATTTTCCCAACAAAATCATATGACTATTTAAACTCATTTTCACCGATTAAATGTCATTCCTAACATTTTTCTCAACATACTCTATGCCTCAATCTTCCTTAAACATAGCCCATTTACTCAACTTTTCATAAACCTTAAACACTATTCATCATCTTCCCCAATCATGCATTTCTCATGAAAAAAAAGTTCAAGGAGTATAATCTTACCACCAATGGTTGCACAACCAAGGATTGGTTACTCCTCAAGCTTCCATGGAAGTAGAAGCCAACAAATCTATCAATTTCTTCACATGGGTCGCAACTTTGGGAGGAAATATCTCAAACCAAAACACTCCCCACCAATACCCAAGCTAGGATTGTGAAAGAAGGGAAGATTTGGAGTGATTTAGGCTTTTGAATCACTCAAAATCATCAAGGTTTGATCACCCTAGGGTTGCCTCTTCCTTTTTCTCTTCTCTTCTCCCTTCCTTCTTTTCTCTTCTTTCCCTTCTTTTTTCTTCTTCTGCGCGACAAAGGGGAGGGGAAATAAGGGTTTTGGGTTGCTTTAGTGACTTATCACTTAACATCAGTTAAGTGGATATCAGTTCATCTATCTATTTAATTCCATTAATTACCAAACTTTACCCAAAAGTCTGGAATATTTTTCTAGGAATATTTCTACTTCCATTTTTATATTTCGGACACTTTTGTCTACACCCATTTATACCCCTTAATTTTCACTGAGTACACTTTTTACCTCAAAAGTGACCCCAATTAATTTTATAAGGGAATTTAATTATTTTTACTCACTAATACATGCTTAATTATCTAATCACATGTATTTTGCTAATTAATTATTTTGGGCTATTATAGTCACCCCACCTTTTAGCGATTTTGTTCGCAAAATCAAGAACGTACCTGTCCTAAAACTCAGGATACTGACGGAGAAGCTCATCTTCCCGCTCCCAAGTGGACTCTTCAGGTGTCCTTCCTTCCCATTGAACTTTCACCATAGGAATAGATTTGTTCCTCAGCCTCTTCTCATCCCGCTCAAGTACTTTCAGTGGTCCAATTGGAACCTTCCAATTTTCCCGAATCTCAACATCATCAGGTTGAACCACATGAGAAGGATAAGCTACATACTTTCTTAGCCGAGAAACATGGAATACATCATGTACGTTGGATAGTTGAGGAGGTAAGGCAAGCTGGTAGGCAACCGGTCCTACCCTACGTAGAATCTGATAGGGTCCAATAAATCTAGGACTCAGCTTCCTCACCCCCAGGGCTCGTCCCACACCTGTAACTGGTGATAACTTTAGAAACACATGATCTCCATCCTCAAACTCTAGAGGCCGATGTTTGAGATCATAATAACTCTTTTGGCGATCTTGAGCCTTTTTCAGACGATCCCTAATCATTTTAATCTGCTCAGTGGTCTCCTGAACAAAATCCAATCCAAACCGCTCGGTGTCTCCAACCTCTGCCCAGCAAGTAGGTGTCCTACACCTGCGACCATACAAGGCCTCGTAGGGATCCATACCCAGACTAGCATGAAAGTATTATTATATGAAAACTCAACAAGTGGAAGGTATTGATCCCATGCCGTACCTTGCTCCAGAGTGCAAGCCCTCAGCATATCCTCCAACGTCTGAATGGTCCTCTCAGTCTGACCATCCGTCTGTGGATGATAGGCCTTACTCAGTCTCA
Source organism: Gastrolobium villosum (assembly GCA_032173675.1). Classification (NCBI taxonomy): domain Eukaryota; kingdom Viridiplantae; phylum Streptophyta; class Magnoliopsida; order Fabales; family Fabaceae; genus Gastrolobium; species Gastrolobium villosum. The sequence goes on from JAVKPL010009331.1 coordinate 2,202, forward strand.
ACTGAGTGCCAAGAGCCTCCTACAATGCTCCCCAGAAGCGAGAAGTGAACTTCGGGTCCCGATCACTAACAATGTTCTCAGGCACCCCATGAAGCCTCACAATCTCCTTCACATAGAGCTTGGCCAATTTCTCAGCAGAGAAATCTACCCGAACTGGTAAAAAGTGTGCGGATTTTGTCAATCTATCCACAATTACCCATATAGAATCATAACTAGCCTGTGTCCGCGGCAACCCCACTACGAAATCCATGGAGATACTCTCCCATTTCCATTCAGGAACATCTAGTGGTTGCAACATACCAGAAGGCTTTTGATGCTCAATCTTGACCTTCTGACATACGAGACACTTGGAGACAAACTCAGCAATATCTTTCTTCATACCAGGCCACCAGAAATTAGTCTTTAGGTCCTGATACATCTTCGTAGCTCCAGGATGGACAGTGAATTGACCCCTATGGGCCTCTGTCATCACTTCCTCTGTCAACTGTCTAGGTACAACAATACGACCCTGATATAACAGTATACCATCATCATTGCAGGATACACCACTCTGACCTTTTAGTCTTTTCGCACTTTCATTTTGCAGCTGAGCATCTTTAATTTTTGTCATCATTTCGTTCTCAATTCTTGTAATTTCGATGTCACAAGTCCTGCCTGGAAAGACTTCAGACAATTTCATATCTTTGAACCTCTCAATTACATCAAAATCTCTCATCATCATGCTTTCCATGCTCATTGACTTTGGGCTCAATGCATCCGCTACAACATTAACCTTGCCGGGATGATATTTCAATTCAAAATCGTAATCTTTTAAGAATTCAGTCCACCGTCGTTGCCTCATATTCAACTCTTTTTGATCGAATAAGTACTTAAGGCTCTTGTGGTCACTAAATATAACAAACTTCATTCCATACAAGAAGTGCCTCCATTGTTTCAATCCAAAAACGATTGCAGCAAGCTCTAAGTCATGAGTAGGATAGTTTTCTTCATGAGGTTTTAGTTGCCTCGAAGCATACGCTACCACTCTCCTATCTTGCATCAGCACACAACCCAATCCTTTTTTAGAAGCATCACTGTATAACTCAAACTCACCTTCCGGATCAGGAAGTACTAACACCGGAGTAGTTGTCAGCTTTTCTTTTATTTTCTGAAAACATTCTTCGCATTCATGCGTCCAAATAAATGGAGTATCCTCCCGGGTCAATGGCAAAACCATTTCTGAAAATCCTTTAATAAATCTCCGGTAATAACCAGCCAAACCCAGAAAACTCCTTACTTCAGTAACAGTCTTGGGCCTCTCCCAATCAATAACTGCCTCGATTTTATTAGGATCAACCGCCACCCCATCAGCAGAAATGACGTGACCCAGAAATTGCACTTGAGAAAGCCAAAATTCACATTTAGAAGGCTTTGCATACAACTGTTTATCTCTGAGAATTTGCAATACAGTTCTCAAGTGATCCTCATGCTTTTCCTTACTCTTGGAATATATCAGGATATCATCAATAAATACCATCACGAATTGATCCAGAAACGGCTTGAAAATGCGATTCATATAATCCATAAACACCGCCGGAGCATTAGTGAGTCCAAATGGAATTACCTGATACTCATAATGTCCATATCTAGATCGGAAAGCAGTCTTCAGAATATCTTCCTGCTTAATTCGGATATGATGATAACCTGACCTCAAGTCAATCTTTGAAAAGACAGAAGCACCCCTCAACTGATCAAGCAAATCATCTATGCGAGGGAGAGGCTACTTGTTCTTAATAGTAACCTTATTCAACTGACGGTATCAGTGCACAATCTCATGCTACCGTCCTTCTTCTTAACAAATATCACAGGTGCTCCCCACGGGGACACACTAGGCCTAATAAACTGCTTAGTCGAAAGCTCATCAATATGCTTCTTTAACTCAGCTAATTCCGGTGGTGACATCCGATACGGAGCCAGAGAAATGGGTCCTACACCAAGCAACAAGTCAATGGTGAACTCAATCTCTCTATGCGGTGGAAGTTGCGGAATTCCATCCGAAAACACATCCACAAACTCCTTCACCACGGGAATATTGTCAATCTCCTCATGACTTCCACCCACTAAACCCCCCACAAAGACATATCCCAATGCCCCGGCCCTCAAAGCCTTTCTAACCTACAACACAGATAAATATGTGGAAGAACTAGTAGTAGAATCATCAGCAGAGAGCACAATTCTTTTTCCACAGCAGTCTATCATAGCACAATTCTTTGATAACCAATCCATTCCCAAGATAACTTGAAGACTGATCATCGGCAAACAAATAAAATCCAGCACATAATCTCGGCCTTCATATTTAAATTCCACATCCTTGCATAATACTGATGTGTAACACTTCTCTCCAGTAGCAGTCACCACTTTCATTGGAGGAGAAATGTCGTACATTTGCAAGTTTAGCCTAACGGCCATAAAGTCAGACATACAGGACTTTAATGTCCATATTATCAAATATAAATTATACCTTTCACAAGATTTGGAGCCTTTTCTGATTGCTGACGGTCCATGGTGTATACTCTACCAACCGTCTGTGCCTCTATCATGGGTGGAACAACAGAAACAGGAACAGCCGCAGCTTGAACTGCCATAGTCCTCACTTCATTCTGAGGACACTGCCTTGAGTAATGGCCAGGCCTTCCACATTTATAGCAGATAATTTCACCGGTAGCACACTGGCCTCTATGCTCCCTTCCACATCCTTTACACTTAGGAGAAGGTCCTCTATCAACAAAATTCTTCTGAGTTCCCGGCTTCTTGAATATATCTGCTGGGTTGTTCACACTCAGCTTTTTATCTTTCATCTTTTTATTCTTCCAATAACCCGAGCCCGTTGCTTTATTGGCAGTAGGTGCTTGGGTCTCAGAAGGCTTCTTGGTACTGGACACACCATATACCTCTTCTACCTTCCGACACTGATTCACAAACCGACTAAACTCTCGGATGTCACAGTTTGACATCTTCCGAGACATTTTCTCATTCAGACCCCACTGAAACTTGGAGATCATCTCAGCCGATGTGGGCAAAGCTCTCCCATAATTAGCATATTTCACCAATTCGTTGAACTTGGCAAAATATTGATCAATAGACATTGACCCTTGCTTCAAATCGTTGTACTCATTCTGCTTCCTTTCCCTAGCCTCCCTAGGAAAATAGTTGTCTAAGAACAGCGTCTCAAACAATCGCCAGGTAATTTCCCGGCCTTTAGCTTCAAGAGGTTGCACAGTATTAGTCCACCAATCCTCCGCTTCCTCTTCCAATATATACACGGAGTAGACCAATTTCAATGCATCAGGGCATCTCATAACCCTGAAAATCTTCTCCATAGCTTGGAGCCATTTTGCTGCCACCATAGGGTCATATTCTCCTTTAAACGAAGGAGGTTTGTGTTTTCTGAAAGCCATTAATCTTCTTTCTTCGGCTTCGTGCTCATCAACCTGTTCTGCATGGGGTTGACGCACCTCAGTATGATGGCTATGAATACCTGAGTGGTGACTCGCTTCACCCTCATTATTACCCGCTCCATCTTCTTCATTGTGAGCAGGTGGAGTAGGCGTGGAAGTGTGAGGAGGAGGAGAGGGTTGCCGGTTCTCGGGTCTAGCACCCCTCATCGCCCTCAGCTCATTCATCATTGTGGTCATAGCATTTCGCGTGTCATCATTTGTCTTAAGCAAATTTTCGTTAGCTCGACGACTAACTTCCAACTCCCTGTGCACAGCTGCCAGGGTTTCAACCATAGGATCCGGCTGCCCAACCGTTGCTCCACGAACACCTCGGGGCCTAACCAAAGCAGCCAAAACAGGATCTGCTGAGCATTTACATTCGATGCTTCGGCGTTATTCTGGTTCCTCGTCATGACACTACACAAGTTACACCCAGAAATGAGTTGATCAAGCTCACACTAAGTGATCACAAATGCAATAATCATCAAGAGTACCAAAACAACTATAAAGCATTAAACAACAAACACAAATTACAATAGTCCACAAGTTTCCCTACAAAACTGCTCTGATACCATAAAATGTAACGCCCCGTTCTAGAACCGGTTTGTTAACATTGACTTATGATATTAAGCGCAGTTACAATCACATTGGTGCAATTAAAATCCGGTTAATTTTTTTCTTTTAAAACGAGCTGAATTAAAATTACCCAATTGCGTGACCATAACCATAATACATTGCGGAATAAAATACTTAAAGCTTAATACCATAATTTCATTTCATTTATTATGGTATCCATTTTCCCATTATATTATAGGATTTTTCATTACTTACGCGTGGGTTCAAACCGCGCTCAATTCGGAGCACCGTAGCCCAAGTTATGAGATTTCTAAGAAAGGGAATGCTGAATTCCTCAGGACCCCCACGCTCATGGCGTGGATCTCACGCTCATAGCGTGGGCAGTCAGAAAGGTTGAAGCTCATAGCGTGAATCTCACGCTCATAGCATGGGCAGTCAGGAGCAAGCACCAAAACAAGACAATTTGACCTGCCTGTGGTGTTTTAACCATAACTTTAGTTATACTTATCCAAATTACACACTCTTGGACTCTATGGAAAGCTAAGAAACATATCTACAACTTCCATCAAGACACAAGGGTCCAAATCTATCATATAGAATATGAAATCCGGACAACAAGATAGGGTATCTTTGTTTTTAATTGGTTTTTCAACCTAAAGGTCTTCTTTCACCTAATTTACATAATATAATCCTTTCAATACATGAGTTCTAGTCTCTCTAGATACTCATACACTAAGAGAAGCATACATATCAATTCATCACAACACGGGGTGAGATATACGAATATATCCAGTAAACCAGGGGCCCTTGGAGCATCTCTCCACCCCATAATTCAATAACAGTGTAATAGCAATGACAATAATAACGCAGCAAATACATATCCATGCAAGTGTACACACATCTGCAGGAGAAATCCCTCGAGCTCTCGAGCTGTCCTAAGGATACTCATATGTAAATAGTCCTACTGGCCAGCTAAACTACCAAATATGATTTACGCATCGTCATGCAACATACCAACATAGGGAAACACCATCCTATGTCACACCAAAGCATGCATATACGTATAACAAAGCATTACACTATTTCATTGTATTTATATACATCAACACAACCATTACCCGTTCAAGGCTTGGTGGAACAATAAAGGGAATTACACCCAAGGTCCGAAGGCTTACCTCAATGCTTCCAACTTAACCTTTGTTCTTCACCAATCTACCCAACACAAATATTAATCTCAAGGAGCTAACCGAGCTCCATAGCTTGCTCCAATGATTGGTTACTCACGGTTGGTCCAAATGCCTCAATCCTAAGCATCACATGGACAATATCAACAATCAACCAAACCAAACCATTGATTACAAAAACAAGCCAAACAATAGTCAAATGCATAATCTTGTAATTTTCCCAACAAAATCATACGACTATTTAAACTCAATTTCACCGATTAAATGTCATTCCTAACATTTTTTTCAACATACTCTATGCCTCAATCTTCCTTAAACATAGCCCATTTACTCAACTTTTCATAAACCCTAAACACTATTCATCCTCTTCCCCAATCATGCATTTCTCATGAAAATAGAGTTCAAGGAGTAGAATCTTACCACCAATGGTTGCACAACCAAGGATTGGTTACTCCTCAAGCTTCCATGGAAGTAGAAGCCAACAAATCTATCAATTTCTTCACATGGGTTGCAACTTTGGGAGGAAATATCTCAAACCAAAACACTCCCACCAATACCCAAGCTAGGATTGTGAAAGAGAGGAAGATTTGGAGTGATTTAGGCTTTTGAATCACTCAAAACCATCAAGGTTTGATCGTCCTAGGGTTTCCTCTTCCTTTTTCTCTTCTATTCTCCCTTCCTTCTTTTTCTCTTCTTTCCCTTCTTTTTTCTTCTTCTGCGCGACAAAGGGGAGGGGAAATAAGGGTTTTGGGTTGCTTTAGTGACTTGTCACTTAACATCAGTTAAGTGGATATCGGTTCATCTATCTATTCAATTCCATTAATTACCAAACTTTACCCAAAAGTCTGGAATATTTTTCTAGGAATATTTATACTTCCATTTTTATATTTCAGGCACTTTTGTCTACACCCATTTATACCCCTTAATTTTCACTGAGTACATTTTTTACTTCAAAAGTGACCCCAATTAATTTTATTAGTGATTTTACTTATTTTTACTCACTAATAGATGCTTAACTAGCTAATCACATGTATTTTGCTAATTAATTATTTTGGGCTATTATACCCTCCTACTCTCCAAGACTGCGATTTCTCAACTGCATGCAAGGGAAAGGAACTCCATTAAAACCGAATGGAGTAAAGAGAAGCATGACATCAGAGAAGATACCTTACCTCCTTGCACTTGAGGTTCCGCCACGCACAAGGGAAGAAGAATGAAGAATGTGAGCTTAGGTTTTTATGTTCTCTTCTAAGGGGCTTGCGGCTTGGAGGAGAAGTTGGGAAAAAAAGGAATGCAAGCTTTGTTGCTTGAAGTTTGGCCGAGAGAGTGTGGAGAAGAGGAAGGAATGTGAGTTTAGTGGATGAGTTCTCCTCTTAAGTCATGCGGCTAGGGAAGGAGATGAGAAGATAATGTTGATTCAATTCTGAACCAAAAGAAGACACAACCAGATTTTCCTTTCTCTCATTGGGCGCATGGGATGGATAAAGCTGACTTGCTTTTGAACACCAAGCCAAGCAATCAGATTGCTTTCCCTTTTCACTAGGCGCATGGAATGGGGAGACAAGGATGGATAGAGATTGACATGTGGTCACTACTTGACCAATGAGGATGAACCATGTAGACTTCATTTGGATGATTAAGGGATTAGCTAAAGGCTAAGGGATAAGACTAAAGGATCATGAGTTTGGAAGAATTTGGGCTGACTTAAGTCCTCAAATGAGGCACTTGGGCCGTCGCCCATTAAGGATAAATGGGATCCAATTTAATTTCCGAATGAACCTTATTTCAAGTAATCACTAGGTAGTAACTCAAGTTCTTATATAGAGTAATTAAAATTAACCTTATCCTACATATACTTATATTTCAAATTCATAACATGCATTCACATCCAAGTTTGCATTTTAAATAACTTCCTAATTTATGCGGGATGTTACACTGAGCATATGTTGTTGATAAATTACTTGTTGGCCTGATTAAAGGCTTAGCTTATATCCATGTGACTTACCCTGATTGAGATTGAATTACTGATATGAGAAAATAAATAAAGAAATTGAGGTAAGCTCCACAAAGGTTAAGTGATTAGGGGATGTGTATTCTATTTGTTTACCAAAAAAAATTGTATATGCATAAAAGGTGGCTGGAAGGAATTAATTCCTGAAATTCCGTGGGAGTGTTAGTGGAGCAAGATTATTGAGTTGAATGTGATAAATTGAAAGAGTATCAGTTTTTCATTCTCATTGTTGTTTTGAGCTATTATCCATATATTCCTACCCTTTAACCCGGCCAAGATATAACCTGTGAAGTCCTTTTGATCAATTGGTGCATCTGTTTGATTCTTCGTTTTTGAGAATTTTGAGAATATGATCAAGCTTATGGTAGTGTTATAGCTGTGTTGGATTGAGTGCTCATGATACCCTAAAACACTAAGTGTTGAGTGAATATTATTTATCTTTGTGAGGGGTAATCAATGTAGACTTGCATCTTTAAGAAACTGATGATATTGTTGGAATTTTGTGGTATTGGATCAGTCATGCTTAGTATATTGTGTCTGAGAGTGTCTATGTATTGTTATGCTGGATTAATTGTTTGTTTTCTGGGTTGAGTCTTGTTCGTTGCTGGGGACAGCAACGTTAAATCTGGGAATGATTTGATGTGCCTCTGGCATATGATATTTTCCAAGCCAAAAATAATAAGAATTTAGTTATAAAAGAACATTTTCTGTATATTAATTACTTTTATTATTTAGTTTTTCCATTTCAGTTTATTTTTCATTTTTTTATATAATTTTTATAGGTTAAAGTGTGAATAAATACGAAATTGGACAAAATTGAAAAAGGAGAACCGTGCTACCCGCGCGGAAGTTGGCGCTACCCGCGCGGGTATGCATTTCAGTACAAAGTCCAGAGACTTTTCGCGAGTGTAGCGCCACTATGGCGCGACCCGCGCAAACTTCTGCGTGTAGTCAAATTTCGAAATTAAAAGGACGCTGCGAGGCATTTTCAGAGGATTACAACACAGAGACTGAAGCATTTCCAGAAGAGGGAGAAGAGCAGAGGATTGTTCTTAGTTTCTTATTGTAATTTCATTCTTTCATCTTTCTCTTTTATAATTTTATGTCAGCTATGTCTATGACTGGCTAATTTCCTTTATTGTAGTTAGGGTCACAAACCCTATGTTAACCCTTTTCGCGATGGATTGATTTATTTTTGCTCGTTTATTTTAATATATTTTATTTTTACCTTGTGTGTATTGTTTATTATTTCAGTTAGACTTGATCAACCTAATAGGAGATAATAATTTGAGAATTAGGCTCGCAATAGAAATATTGGGGTTTTGATTCTGAAAGGGGATAAAGTAACAACGAAAGTAAATACTGGCCTTGAAGGCTGAAGCTTGTGTGAGGGAAAAACAAAAATCTTCCTTGCGGAAACACACATGCAAACAATTTTTCATGCTTTAAGACAGAATGATGTTACCTTGTTTACGATCTGATCGCCAGGGAGATCACTTATCAGGTTTGAAGGGTTCAAACCCTCCAACGTTGATCCATATAACACCTCGTAAATTCAAATGTGAATTTATATGAAATAATGTGGGTTAAAAGGGAAGGATTAGTGAAAATGCTGAAATTGAGGTCAAAATGTGTACCAAGGGCAAAACGGTAATTTTCCAGAAACATAAATCGAGGCATGAAAAATGGAGTATGAGAACTCAAATGATAAAAATAATGCCGGAAATGGATTCAGGACGAAAAATTGAGTGAATAGGCAAGTTTTGAAAATTTTGATGAATAATGATTTTTTCGGTGTAAAAATATTGCGGTATAATTGTACCGATAGGAGTGAAATTTGTATGAGTATTTTGATGAAATAAAAATATGTCATGAACCAGAAAAATATGTAGATAGTGAATTTGTGATTGGAATTGGGTGAGAGACTAAAGTTAAATCGCGTGTGGGACCCGCTCCCACCAAACCCACTTACTTTTCCCCCTTCCCCTCACGCTCTCTCTTTTCTCTCTCCCTCTTTCTCTTCTTTTTCTTCTTCCTTGCGCAGCCACCGTGGGAGGAAGGGCAAGAAACTTTCTTGCCCTTTTTCCACACTTTTGAGCCACCAAATCAATAAAGTTCCAACACCAAAGTTGTTTGTAGTGAGGTTGTGAGTATATTACCCTTCTTGAGAGAGTCATGAAAGTGAGTGTGGGATGAGATCATTTTTACACCCATTTGTGCGAAATTATGGAATTTTGGGGAGCATTGGTGATGCTTTGACTTGGATGGACCCTTGATCTCCAACCATTGGAGCCTTAGGAAGCTATTGGTTGTAAGTATTCTTAGTTTCATGGAGTTTTTGTGAAAATCATAAAATGGGTTTTGTGTGAAGTTGTGTTGGTTGATTTGTATAGTTAGAGAGCTCAAATGGAAAATGTGCATTAGATGATTATGTCTTAGAATGATGTATTTGAGCTAGAAATTCAATAAATTCTATTGGTGAAAAATGCTCATAACTTAGGATTTTTGCATGATGCCAAGGATTTGTGAAAATTGAATTGTGTAAGAAATGGATTGATAATTAATTGTATGATGTTGTAATATGATTATATGATGAGTATGAGTGTTGAATTGGATTGATGATGTAAAATTGAAGTGTAAGTGAATATCTATGAATTGTGTAAATGAGTGATTGGCACGGAAATTGATTGATGATCATGTTGTTGATCATTTAGGTTGCCTCTTTTGGATAATATGGAAGCAGATTAAGCTGGGAGCTTACGTATGGAGCATGGGCTCGGAGTTGAGGTAAACCTTTGGAACTCGGGTTTAGTCCCTTGTGTGCTCCACCACGCCTAGTGGAAGGTTGTGGTTGGAATTTGTGTTGTTGAACATTGTATGAATATGTATGTTCATGCATTATTGCTTGATTGTGTGACATGCTTGGAGCATGTGGTGTGTAAATTGTTTGATCTCTAGCCAGTAGATGTGTGATGGTTTGGACTTCCATTGGATAATTCCGCTGGGGATTCCAGTCGGGTTTTGCCGTGGGGCCGACTCTGGGAGTGATACCAGGATGATCCAAATGTGGGACTTCCGCTGGACAGGGCTCATGAGGAGTTCCAGTTGGGTTTTGCCATGGAGTCGTCTCAACCATGGGAGAGGCACCAGGAAGATTCCGGGAGTTATACGATGGGGTCCTTGAACGTAATCCAGTTGTGGATGTTCTTGGATTGTGCCCAGTTGTTGTGATATTGCATGTCATGCATTCATACTATGTTATATGTTGCACATTGAGTAAGCCATGGGGTGGAGTGATCCTCTAGTACCCTTGGTTTACTGAAATATATTTGTATATCTCACCCAGCGTTTGGGGATATCATTTCAGGTTGGGTTGAGCCTGGAGAAGTGGAGCATGAGGTGCATATGAAAGGAATCGCATGTTAGAGGATTCAGTTGGAGACATTTAGCATAGGATGTTATGTTTTGAATTGAGGCCATGAACTTGTGCATGTTGAAAATGCCATGCATTTGTAAATGTATAACTACACTTGATGTATATGTATCTTATATGTGAGCATGGGATCTGTCCATAGCCACCTATGATGTATTGGAAGCATGTAAATGTAATGTAAAGGGCTCTAAGCCTAATTTATGAATGAATTATTATGCTAGTTAACAAAAGCATGTAATGAAACCTGTGATTGAAACATAATGAATATCATATCTGTAAATGGACTGTGATGGGTTGTAAGTGCCCCAAGGCGTTGCTGGTCCTTGTGTGTGCCACCCATGTGATTTTACCTAACTATATGTGTTTTGGTTATATTGAACAAGAATAAGGATTGTTGTAAAAACAAAGGGAATTATGGCCAATTTTCGGGAAATTGGCATGTTTTTAGTGAACTTTGGGAGAACGTATCTCCCTCCACTATGGTCCAATAGGGTTGGGCTTTACACCATTTTGAAGGTGGAGTTACCCTCTATGTCGTGTAAAAATTTGGGGTCAATCGGAGTTAGAAATGGGGTGGTAGAAGATCGGGAACTCAGGCCCCTGGGGTGGCTCCTGCACAAGTGCAGGATGCTGATTGAAAAATTTGACAGTGGTGTGGCGCCACTGTGGCGCCAACTGGCGCCATGGGTCTGTAAGAAATACGAAAATTGCAATTTCAGGCAGTGGTGTGGCACTGGTTGGCGCCGTAATGGCGCCACCCGGCGCCGCTGTCAGGAAAATATTACGTTATTTTTTAAAAAACACATATCTTGAGCTACGGTGCTCAGAATTGAGCGCGGTTTGAACCCACGTGAAGCTAAGGGAAAAATCTATAACATAATAAGAGATGAGAAGTATTTGATAGGTTTAAAATTGTTGGAGTAAATAAAATGGTTAAGACATTTAGTGATAAAAATGGATAGAACGAGTTTTGCCTTGTTGGTTTATGGGAGCCACTTGGCAACCTCTAAACAAAAGAGTGCATGGTATTAGGCTTTGGTATTAATCATTCCGCATAAAATGTTGGGTTATGATCACAGTTATTTTATTGGAGAAAATGATATTAAAAAGGAAAAAAAATTGCCCGCATTTTATATATGAACTACTGTGATTGTAACTGCGCTTAATATCATAATTAATGATAACAACACCAGTGAACAACAGGCTGTTACAATCCACACCACCCTACGTCAATGATGCAAGAACACCTTCTTGAAAGCCACCAGATGACCACCACAAAGAGGCTTGCTATGCGCTCAATAGGTGAAGTTGGAGGCTAGGTTTAGTGTTTAGAAGAGTGAAGTCTTCAACATGAAAACTTCACTAGAGTGGCGCAAAGAGTGAGGAGAATAAACTAGGTTTTCTTGTGAAAACCCTAAGGAGGAATGAATACCCCTTTGTGCGCATAAGAGAGTTGATTAGTAGGGAGAGAATGGGAGGATTTTCCTCACTTGAAAATCCCTCAAGATGTGCGCATAGTTGGAGGAGTTGTTGCAATTCAAAATTGCCAACAACCTTCCCTTTGAATCCTCATGAGATTAGGTCATTATCCTTTCATGATTCTGACCTAATGGTCATCATATAACCACTCATTTATGCGCCCCACTCAGTCCCAAAATGAGTCCAGATACGTTGAGTAGTTGCATTCAAATTTGAACCAACTGACTCACTGATTCTCTCAACCAACCAAATCAAAGTTGAGCACATTTAGTTGACAAGATGACACTCATTAGCAACTAAAGTGGCGCACTACTTCCTTATTGGATGAGATCAAATACCTTCTCTTGATGCAGGGGATTTGTTCCAACAAGATCTCATCTTATCCTTTAGTTATGAAACAACTTTTCATAGCCAATTAAAATTCGAATTTAAACACTTGAATTCAAACGTTCAAACATTTAAATTCAAAATTCAAATTCAAAATTCGAATTTCAAATTCACAATTCAAATTTCAAAATCCAATTTCAAAATTAAAATTTCAAATTTCAAATTCAAAATTCGAATTTCAAAATTCCAATTCCAAATTCAAATTTCAAAATTCAAAATTCAAATTCAAAATTTAAATGTTTGATAATTAATTTAACTAATTAAATTAATTAGTAATGTCTTGGACCATCGAAGCCCATTACATGATCCATGCGCCCTCTTCTCTTCAGGTGGGCTTCCAAACAGCTTCTTGGGCTAACAACCATTATTAGGCCCAATACCTTTAAAGCTAGTTCATCATGACTATAAGGTGTTAGTGTGTGACTCATTAGGTCCAACATAGCCTCTGACACAAATGGGCTCGGGCCCAACAAGCCCACAACCCAATTAATGACAACACAGAGCACTAGCAATGCTTTGTGCCCCAGAGCTAGTCAGATTAATGACTTGATCATCCTATTACACATATTTGGTTATCGTATATATTTCCCTTCGTCTCGGTTATCTTCCCATTAACGTAGGGTAAGGAAATGTATCAACCCCTGCGGTTTACGGTAAGCTTTATTCAAAATAGGGAATCTTCAATTTATTGACTTTAAAGGCAGATCATCTCATGATCTCTTTTACTATGCATAGATTCCCGAGTCCCTGTAAATGTCATCCCGATTTCTCCGGTTTACAGATAAACTAATCTCTCACAGAGATTTGACGAATTCCTTCAGCTTATCACCCTAGCCCTGTGCTCTTTCAGGACACGCCCAACAGTATACCTATGAGTCTCCATGTTTCAGGCAGACGAGGCATACAATCAAAGCATGCCTTCTAGAACACAGTCTAGGTAATAACCTCTGGTCTAAGGAAAGACATACCCAAATATAAAGAGACTATTCTAATGATACTATCTATGAGATTTCCTCATAGAGTCTCTTTTTGGGTCTGTTCGGTGCGAGCTATACTCTTATAGGTCCACCCACGACTTTAGCTAAGACATCTCCATATCTGTAGCACATGAGGTCTTTACCTTGTATCCATATACAAGTAGATAAGTCGTGCTAGTCTTACCCGAGATCACTGATCCCCAATCTCAGTGTCTCTAGACTAGGAACATAAAATTAGGAATAAAGGTGCGATATCCTTGAATCCTCATGATCGTGATCTCATCACAGATACTCAAGAGATACCTGTTCTATTCCAAGGGGTTTATCCAGTTTGTTCATATAATATTAACAATAATATCGAGACTAATATGAAACTGGATAAAGAGTGCTTTTATTCATTTGCGACAAAAAAAGTTCTACATCTTGTGTCCTTTATTTAATCAAAATATTGTCTCTAGGACACCCATATACTAACAAACAATTTATGCTTGCTCTAGGGATGGAATTATGTGAATTGCAGTCGTTTAATTTATCGTGTTTAATGCTTAATTTTATGCGGGATTGCTAAGGAATTAGGGTTTCAATTGAATTAAAGGGTTAGATTGCCAATGGATTGAGATTTAACTAATTATTTTTAGATGATAATTTGTTTGAGTTATTAAAATGAATGAGCATTGTTAATCAATCCAAAGTTTAAAGTGAGTATCATATGGTGCATGTACCTTAGCTGCAATGTCTTTTATTTTTACTCAAAAATCCAATTTATTTTTACCATTGCTTATTAAATTGAAAATCATACATCTTAAATATTTTTCTTTATTTTACCATCAATTCACTATTTTCGAAAACAACCTAATTTTTCAACTTAAGGGGACTGGTTATTGTGGTACTTGGTTTACAATCCCTGTGGAGACGATACTCTACTTATTCACTATATTACTTGTGCGATCGGTACACTTGCCGGTGAGCATCAAAGTCCCTTACAAAAAATACGACAACTATCCACTGGCCAGAGATACAGTATAAACTTACATATACCAATCAACATACACATGCATGATCTTATTATAAAACATAATTATTGCACCAACAACTTCTTGTGAAACCAATGCACTTAAAATGAAGAGTTCATTTATACAAGAGTCTTGATGATAACAAAGTCAAAATCATATTAACTCAAGAAAATCGTTTTCAAGAAAGAAAGTGAAACATTTTGCGAAAATATTTTTAAAACTCAATTCACCCCCCCTCTTGAGTTTGAGGCCACTTGTCCAACACTTCCAACTACTATCCCACTGGGCATGGTGAAGCACACACGAGGATTAATCCTAGTATCAAGAGATTACCTCTTTGAAGCTCCCAAGCTAGGTAGTTTCAACCACAAGTTATCTCAAGCTTCAACTTGTACAAGAAATGCCTACAACAAACAAACATTTCAACAATCATTATGTGCAAAATGATAACTCAATTGGTTATCCAAACAATCACACAATCAATTGATTCAACACTTACCAAAATCCTTTTGGTCAAGGACCAAAGACAATCCACAAGCTCCAAGCTTTAATCTTCTATGATTGTGTCTGAGGGAGGCAACTTACAATGATCACACACACATCGACATAGTCACAAGTCAAAAATAGAAGATTCTCTTGGAGAAAGTTTTGTTGATTTGAAATCTATACTTGAAGGCTGCAAAATAAACAAGATATGCAGACCAATGTATTACCGATTGGTTAGATCGTTCAAGATTTAGAAGGACTTTCCCTCCAACAAGCTTACTTAAATGCCAATTGGTCAAAATATCAACACAATTACAAATAGAACATTCTCTTGGAGCACTCAGTGCTGATGGTTAGAAAACCATACTTGAAGATAGTCAAGTAAATAAAATCTTGAAAGCCAGGATAACGACTCATTATGGTTTAGATGAGTCATTGTGTCCTACTTTCAAAACTACGCACTATGGATGGCCGCCTTAAATTCCCTTACACCTTGGCACCCTGACTTCGCAGGCTACCAAGTCGGGGGGCTTCTATTCTGGCCGACTACTATATAAGCCCAATAAGTCAAGCTCAATAAGATGGTCCACTTCTAGAATATTCTAGAAGGGCACCCTATACCCCTACATTGGCATCATGTCTTGTCTAGCGACAAGACTTGTTTCATGGGGAACAACTCTCCTCTATATGTACTCTCTTCCCCTGTTGAAAAGGGAGATCTTTTCTTCTCATTATTCATCTTATGAGTTACTACTGCCATAGCCATGGACACGCCCCCTTATTCTACATATAGCACCTGGGAAGCTCCTATGGAGCCATGGTTCCTACCTTGTTTACTAAGAGCACTTCTATATCAACATACTATACTCTCCATGTGATACATCTATGAACATTGGACTGTTCAAATACAATCATAGCAATATTTGCGTGACATTTCATCTCACCCCCCTACATTACACAAATCTTCCAAATATAAAACATGTAAAAAGGGTTGAAATGATATTGATGAAAACTCATGATTTTAATTCACCTACAAAGTCGCTTTCACTTCCTCACATTTTCAAATACCTTTGTAAATGGAAAAGGTTTAGATTTTTTTATTAAAACTAAAAAGGGAAAGAGTTATAGAGAGATGAACGAAAGGATGAAGGTGTTTTTCTCAAACCTAGAAAGAAAAGGAACAGAAAAAAGATGAGACCAATAAGAGAGAAAAAAATCAAGATTTCATGATCTAAAATTGATCTTACAATTCTAGAAGAGGATGTAAAAAGTAGCGGTGGCAAAGGTTGTTGACGGGCCAAGTTCATGTCGTGTTATGGTCTAATCAACGGTTAAAACCATTCAACTCAAATAGGACATGTATTCATTTATGGCCCAAAAATTCAAACCGTACACGACCCGCCACTAGTCGCGGGTCACACGGGTTGACACACAAAAATAAAAATTTATTTTTAAAAAAATTATAAAAAAAACAAATAAATTATAGACGGACTGACACATGACCCACAACTGGTTGTGTAAAAACCACCAAAATTTTATCCTTTTTGTTTTAGACAATTTGGGTTGGCATATTGGATAACCATGTCAGCCTGTGACATATTACAATAATAATTCCTATATCTTTTCCAAACTCAGACACAATTCATTTTAATTCTTGAGTTGACACAACACGTTTTTGTGGATAACAGACCAAAATGCCACTGTTCACCAACTTTTTTACCTAAATGCCACGCGAACAGTGTTATTTCCCAATTTGCCACGTGGGCAAGTTCGCTTCTGATACAGGCGAATTCGGTTTGCTGATGTGTCACATTTTTAGTAGATAACAAGTATCAAATTTAAAAAATAAAAAATAAAAAAAAATGAAGTTCGCCTACCATGTAGGCGAACTTGATTAAAAAAATATTAAAATCGAGGTCGCCTGTGTCAGAAGCGAACTCTGATACCACCAGAAAGCTGACACATCAGCATACCAAGTTCGCTACTGCTCTAGGCGAACTTGCCCCCGTGGCAGATTGGGAAATAACACTGTTCGCGTGGCATTTAGGTAAAAAAGTTGGTGAACAGTGGCACAATGGTCACTGTTCCCGTTTTTGTTTAGGTGTTGTATCTCGAGTATCGTGACTCGTTTTGTCACATAGGGTAAGTATAGTCAGTCGCATAAATAAAAGTATATTTAATCTTTATTTTTAAATCACTAGACAAAATTTGAAATGACGCAATTATTATCCAGGAGTAAAACCCTAAAATTAAAACATTGAAAATTGGTAATTGGTTCTCATCCGTTCTTCACAGCAGCGTCGTCCTCCGTTCTGATTAGACTTTCTCGATTTATTCCTCTTCCCTCACTTGAGTTTTATCTTATATACTCTCGCCGTTTTCGTTCGTATCCAGGTTCTCCATTTCTCCCATCTCGCATCCAAAATCAAGACCCCCCAACTATCCTTATTTGCTAAAGAATGTCAGCTTCAACTTACTGTTCCTGGGGTTGCAGGAAAATGCAGTAAGATAAAGGGTTTCACTGATAGCAGATTTTGAAATTGAGCATACAAAAAAGACAGAAACTTCAGAACAACATGGAGAGATTTTTGGCAAAAACAATGCTGTTCTCAAAAACAAAGATTTTGAGAAAACCATTGGTGATTATTGAACGTGAAAATATTGTATCTCAGCTCTTCTCTACTAGCTTTGAGGTAAGTTCTTCTGAAACCTCTTTACCTTCACCACCAAACGAAAAATCCTCTAAATTTGATAGTAGCACCATAAAAAGTGGCTTAACAAGCCAGTTTGGTCTCATTCGCCTTGAATCTAGTCCAGTTAAACACATAAACGACCAAAGCTATGATGAGTTTACTTCTGATGTGGAAAAGATTTATAGAATATTGAGAAAATTCCATTCAAGGGTTCCCAAATTGGAGCTTGCTTTGAAAGAATCTGGGGTTGTTATGAGGCCTGGATTAACTGAGCGTGTGTTGAATCGTTGTGGTGATGCTGGGAATTTGGCATATAGATTCTTTGCTTGGGCTTCTAAGCAATCGAATTATCGGCATAGTCAGGAAGTGTACAAAGCTATGATTAAGGTTTTGGGGAAAATGCGGCAATTCGGTGCTGTTTGGGCACTTATTGAAGAAATGAGGCAAGAGAATCCCCAGTTAATTTCACCACAAGTGTTTGTTATTTTGATGAGGAGGTTTGCTTCTGCAAGGATGGTTCAGAAGGCTATTGAAGTGTTGGATGAAATGCCTAAGTACGGATGCGAGCCAGATGAATATGTTTTTGGGTGTTTGTTGGATGCATTGTGCAAGAATGGTAGCATTAAGGAAGCAGCTTCACTTTTTGAGGACATGAGATTTCGGTTTCCACCGACTGTCAAGCATTTTACTTCATTGTTGTATGGTTGGTGTAGAGAAGGGAAGCTTATGGAAGCGAAACATGTGTTGGTTCAGATGAAGGATGCAGGCATTGAACCAGATATTGTGGTTTATAACAATTTACTTAGTGGGTATGCTCTAGCTGGGAAAATGGGGGATGCTTATGACCTTTTGAAAGAGATGAGAAGGATAGGTTGTGAACCAAATGCAACCTCGTACACAATCTTGATCCAGTCACTCTGTAAACATGAAAAAATGGAGGAGGCAATGCGGATATTTGTTGAGATGGAGAGAAATGGTTGTGAGGTGGATACTGTAACTTATACCACATTGATAAGTGGGTTTTGCAAGTGGGGAAAAATAAAAAAGGGTTATGAGCTTTTGGATCAGATGATACAGCAAGGCCATTCCCCAAATCAGCTGACTTATCAGTATATCATGATGGCCCATGAAAAGAAGGAAGAACTGGAAGAGTGTATGGAACTAGTGAATGAAATGCAGAAGGTTGGTTGCATTCCCAATCTTAACATCTATAATACAGTCATTAGGTTGGCTTGCAAGTTGGGAGAGGTTAAGGAAGGTGTTCGGCTTTGGAATGAAATGGAAGCAAGTGGGCTTAATCCAGACATCGACACCTTTGTCATCATGATTAATGGGTTTCTTGAGCAAGGTTGTCTAGTTGAAGCTTGTGAGCATTTCAAACAGATGGTTGGGAGGGGGCTTTTTGCCACTCCTCAATATGGCACCTTGAAGGAGTTGATGAATTCTCTTTTAAGAGCTGAGAAGCTTGAGATGGCCAAAGATACTTGGAATTGTATCACAACTTCTAAAGGTTGTGAGCTGAATGTGAGTGCGTGGACAATCTGGATTCATGCACTCTTTTCAAAAGGACATGTGAAGGAGGCTTGTTCATTCTGTATAGACATGATGGATAATGATTTAATGCCACAGCCAGATACTTTTGCAAAGCTTATGCGTGGTTTGAGGAAATTGTATAACAGGGAATTTGCAGCAGAGATCACGGAGAAGGTAAGGAAAATGGCTGCTGATAGGAAGATCACTTTCAAGATGTATAAACGGAGAGGAGAAAGGGACTTGAAAGAAAAGGCTATGGAGAAAAAGGATGGGAGGAAAAGGAGGGCCAGACAACGCCGCTGGGGTGGAGGCCAGAAATCCAATACATTATAATTTGCATCAGTGAAACTTGACATACAATCTCTAGATTTTGTGGAGGAGTCTGGTTTCTGGCCAGAATTTGGTCAGGCAATTTAATTGGATGCTAATATTTGACTCAAGGAGACATAATTGGAAGACATTAGAGAAGCTGCTTCTTTCTTTGAGGTATCAACTAAACTGATCAAAATAGTTCTTACTTTGGTAGTTTCTAATCATTTTAGGTTAGAATTCAAAAATATGTTTTTCTATTTCAGATTGAAGCCCTCTTTGAAACTAATCCAAGGGACTCAGGTAATGGAATTAGTTTATTATTTTTAGCACGAATTTTGCATTTTTCTAAGGATGAAAAGGTTAGGTCTTCAGGACTAAAATTTCATTTGCAGTTTCGTGCATATCTACTGAAGAATGACAAAATTTTGTGCAAGACTGCTCCTCTGCAATCTGCAGCTATGAGATATGCCTGGCTACTTATTACTACATATTAGACTAAACAATGAAAAGCAAGGTAAATTGTCAAGCTTGACAGGGATCCAAGACATAGTCCAGCTTGTTCTCTGCTGTGGTATAACTACTTCTTTTCACCATTGATTTTATTTAACTCCTACTCCAAGTTTATGACCGAAAGAGAGAGACAGAGAGATCAAAGGAAAATTGGAAATTTACAAAAGTCTGGATTAAAATATAAGCAAGAAAGAACTAAATGTTGTGATTCTTTGTAGATTTCCTTCATGATAAATATTTTGTCAACAGATCTTTTTGTTATTTTCTTATTACAAAATTTGTACCTTGGCTGTCTAATAAAGGTTTATTTTAAAATTTGTTAACAGTTTTGAATAAATTTTCGTCCCAGGTATCACAATGGTCACAAAGGTGTTACGAAGACTGTTTCAAGCCATTGCATCAGCAGTGATATTATTATTTCCTTATTGGATTAACTCATTTTGTTTTCCGAAAAACTTATAATGAAAAGTTAAGAGAAATTTTGGCCAGATGTTATCAGTGATGTAGAAATTTTTTGGGACATACAAACTCAAAATGATAGAGAGAATTGATTGATTGATTTTTTTTTTTTTTTGGTGAAAGAATTGATTGATTTTAACTTATTCCTACGAAGCCTTGTTATGAATGGTACCTCAATTTTATAGCATCTTCGGTTCCAAATGTTGTACATGGAAACTGTGAAGTATCGACACTTCGAAAATCTTGACGTGTCGTGTACGACACTTTCCGACACTCTTTGTTCCGACACTCTTTGACACTCTGACATTTTTCGATACTCCAACATGTGTTGTAGAGACTCAGAAAAAGGTTCAAAGGTTGCGTTGTGTTGCGTTTTTTAGTTCCAATTATTAGATTCATTAGATTATGATTATCATTTTATTGAGTTTAATATAAATATTTAGGATATCTCAAATTTCTTTACAAAATTGATGGGTATTATAAGTTTAACTTCATTTTTTTGCTAAATTATTGAGTATTAAGTATAATATACATTACATAAATTAAAAATAATATTTAATATTAAAACGTGTCATAACGTGTCGAAATTTAACATTTTTCAGAATTAACGTGTCGAAATGCCGTGTCGTGTCTCGTGTCGGTATCGGTGTTACATAGTATGGAATCATGATTGCAATTGTGGCTTAAATATGGCACTAAGATAGTACTTGCCCTTTATGGTTGAATTTGGATTTCGGGGTCGTGAACATGTGGGCAAGGTAATTGTCATATATTGGCATCACATCAAACGTGTGAATCATCTAAACTTCTGTCCTCATATTATTCATTTCTATCAATTTGCATCAATGTTGTTACAAATCATTTCAGATGATGACTAGGTGAGACTTTCTGGTAGGTTCAATCAGTTTAATTATTTAGTCTGACTAATTTAATTGAACGATGTAAAATAATTTATATTAAATACTATGAAATATATAAAAATGTTCATGAAATATAACTGGATAAATAGGTTGGTTTAATTAAGTTTTTACTAATTTTAACCACCGAAGCACGGACACACGATTTGTTTTAAAAAATGTGTGTCAGATACCGATACTCTTCGACAAGCCGTCAATATTTTGGGACAAGCGGTCAACGCTTTGACATGTTTCAACACGTTTTTTGACACATGATCAACGCTCCGACATATTTTTTTTTATATCTTAATTTTATTTTATTAACTAAATATAAAAAAAATTATAAATCTATTTTTTCTATTATGAAATTTGACATGAAAAATTAATAAGGTATAAAAAATTATTTTTGATTATATTTATGTTATAAAATTTGAATATTTAATTGATTATAGACTTATTATAGGCTATTATTTGTATTAAATATAGATTATATTATATATATTAAAAATATTATTTAATATCAAAATATGTCCCAACGTGTCGAAATATGACATTTTTTAGAATTAACGTGTTGCGTGTCGTGTCGTGTCCCATGTCAGTGTCGATGCATCATAGATTTTAACTGATCAAAAATAATTTGATCATCAATTGTTTGAGTGATGGATTTATGGTTAAATAAGTTGAAAAGTCATTTACCCAAAAAAAAAAAAAGTTGAAAAGTCTATAATTGTCCTATTTTAACAACACTTATTGCACTCGTTGCTTAGCATCAGTACTAAGCAAATATGGTTGGGGTTGGGCGAATATGACTAGAAAATAGCTATTTTCACTTTAGAATCACTTTCGTAAAACGTTTGTCATATTAAAATTTACACAATTTCTGCGTCCATATCCCTTCTATAAAAAGCAGCGTCCGATTAAAATCTACACACAATTTTCAATAAATAGCAGAACATACATCTAATATTACAAAATTTGTTTAATAATTAAGCAGTTTTCTCTAATTATTCCTTTCATTTTTAAACAAGTAACCCAATACTAGGACAACCAAACCATGAAGCATTGTTATTAAAACTGGATTGGTTCAAGCAATGGATCTGATATTGCATTGACCAGTATCAACCCGGTGAATTGAAAAATATTTCACATATCAACATTTGGGAGTTGAACCGTTATTATGAGAATGACAAATATAGCACTTACCTATATTTAGATGTTGGTTAAAATGTACCATTTAATATATTTATTATATAATTTAATAGAATTATTTCACATGTAACACTTAGTGGGGTTTGAACCAATGTTGAAAAAATCGGATCGGTTTGGCCGGGTCAACCCGGAAATTGGTAAACCGATCATATGATCGGTTCGGTTTTCATGTTGGATTGACCAAGTAACCGAACAAGTACGACTAGTCCGGTTTTTGAAAAAACCGGTGACTCAAACAGTTCAACCGATGACCTGACCCAATTTATTAAAAAAAAATTGTTTCAAAAAAAAAATAAAAATTCATAAAGGATATCATTTTTTTTAAATTCACAAATGACTTGTTTTCTTATAAAATATGAGTGATTTGTTGCTTATTGGCTTATATATGTTATATACCTAAAACACTAATATTATCTTGGTTATGTACTATGCAAGGAATCTTGATTTAATTTATAACTAGATGATGTCTATTAAACCTCAAGAAGCACTAGTATCACAATAATTATATGTTTGTTTGATCCTTTGTTGGGTAATAATGTGTGATTTATTATTTTTCATATTAAAATATTTGGAATTGGTATTTTTTTATAGGTATTTGAGTATGTTTATAGTTTTTTTAATATAAATTATAGATTTGCATATATTTACTAGGTCATGCAATTGAATTAGTGACCCACTAATTGAACCAATGACCCAGTACCTCGACATTGTCAATGGTCGGCTATAACACCTCACATATTCGAAATCCAATATTACAGGTTTAATTGTTGGTTAGAGGGTTTATTTAGTAAAAATCTTAAAATCTGAGTGAAAATACACACAAAAGGGTAAAATGGTTAATACGTAACCCTAACATGTGAGATGATAAAATTAGATTTGATTTGATGAAACTAATGATAGAAATGGATTCAGAATGAAATTTGAAGTGGACAGACACTTTTTGAAAAAATTGATGAATAGTGGTCGTTCCCGAAGTGGGAACGCCATTCAGCAGGACGTTCCCATGGTGGGAGCAATATTTATGTATGTTGTTCCGAAAAAGGGGAGCAAAGTCCTCATGGTGGGAACAACGTTCCAAGGTTGGGAACGTCATATAGTTATTTTTGGATGAAAAATGTATTTGGAAAAAGTTATCGGAAACCCAAAAATAATGTTGGGGGTAGTTATTAAATCACTTTGGTGAATGTTAAAATGATGATTTGATGATTAGAACATGAATTAATTGGATGATTCGAGAGTTAATTGAAGATTAGTGGTAATTGAGTGATTTTAAGTGAGGTGGCACTTGTGGGGCCTACCTCATTTAAGTGGGATATTAGGGCACAGGTCCGATTGTGAGAGTACATCATCTTCCTCCTTTTCTCCTTCAAAAACTGACAGCCCCTTTCCACCATTGAAGAAAAGAGTTAAAACTTGAGAAATTCATAATTCAAGCTACACTCAACAAAATTCGAACGATTCCAAAGCCAAACTTGTGTAAAATTTTAAGAGGAACACATTGCTACCCTTATTTTCAAGTGGGGAGCACTGTGTGAAGAGATCCCCCTTAATAAAGTGACGGTTTTGAAGCTTTGGTGGGTCATTGGAGGTGGCTTGACTTGCTTTGATGCTTGAAAACACATCCTAGGAGTCCTTGGAGATCATTTGTGGTAAGTATCCCAACCCTTGACTTGATTTGATGATGGATTGAAAATGGGTATAATTTTTGAATATATGTGAGTTGATTGAGGTAGTTGGAGGCATGTAATAGTAGTGTTCCTTTGGAAGTTTATGCTCACAATGATGAATGATGATGATTGAGCCAATAAAAATTATTAGGATAAAGTTTGGTAACTTAGACAAATTTTGATGGATGAACTAGGATTTCTTATAAAATAAGTTGTTGAGGAATGGTGTAAATGAGTTATGGATGCCTTGAATCATTAATAATAAGGCCAAATAAGTGTGTAATGCATATGACTTGAGTGGAAAACCTTGTCCCCCTTGATATGTATCTCAGCGTAGAGGGAACGATTAGGGGAACATAGTGCTAAGTGATAATGTAAGGTAAATGAGGATTTTATTGGTGTTGAGAAAGTTGTGTAACCATAGAGTTGATAGGGTGTAATTGAAATACATTGAGTAACAGTTTGGGCCTTGTGGGCGAACTTATAGTGTGATGGAGCGATTGCATTATGTTATTTGTTTGTGCTTATTGGACAAGTTAGTTGATGATCATGTGTATCTGATCGTTGTAGGTGGCATCCCTCGGACACGATTGTAGAGGACTAACTCTTGAAGCTACCTAGCTTGGGAGCTTCTAACAGGTAAACCTTTGGTATTGAGATTAATCCCCGTGTGTGCTCCACCATGCCCATTGGGGTAGTGGCTGGAAGTTGTTGGTTGTAATGATATGTACTATAATATGATCATGCATTGTGACATGTTATTTGGTATATGTGTGATTATACCCGTATCTCTGGCCAATAGATTATTGCTATATTGTTGTGTTATCGTATTGTCGTATTGATGTATGCTCTATTATATCTGTATTATCACTGTTGCACATCTGAGTGAGCCATTGGGTGGAGTAATCCTCCAGGACCGTTGGTTTACTGAGATATATTTGTATATCTCACCCCGCTTATGGGGCATCATTTCAGGTACATATAGTGGTGTTCCATGAGTGTTGGGCAAGAGGCCTACATGGTGATGTGGAGTGGAATATTCTGGATTGCACTATGTATATAAGACTTGATGCATTTTGGAATTTCATGTTGTATATTAGACTTAGTGCATGAACATGTAGCATAACATGATTGATATGTACCATGCATAGGATTTGTTCATGTATCATTTTGGGACTAACTCTAATGGTCATGTATTATTGTTATCTTGGAAAATGTGT
Source organism: Gastrolobium villosum (assembly GCA_032173675.1). NCBI lineage: Eukaryota > Viridiplantae > Streptophyta > Magnoliopsida > Fabales > Fabaceae > Gastrolobium > Gastrolobium villosum. The sequence continues at coordinate 27,723 of JAVKPL010009331.1, forward strand.
AATAGTTATATTTGCTAGTGGATGTAAATGTGAATTGATATATTGAGAACATTGGTATGTAATATTGATGAATGTGATGAAGGGTTTTAAGCCTATTATAGACCAATGTGGTATAATGATGTTGGATGCATGAAAGTGGACCAAGTGTATGAAATGGATAATAACTTGTAAATTGAGTAAATTATTGATGATAACTTGAGCCTTAATTAAGGAATTAAATTGATGTACATAATGGGTTGTAAAAGCACCAAGGTATATTAAGCTTTTATGTGCCACCCTTGCCTATTAGGTACCATTTGAGGCTTTAAAACACACTTTTGATAAAGTGGGATGGGTTAAATAAACAAAGTAAGTGCCGTCAAAATTTATAATAAATGATAGTCTCCTCCAAAATTTTGAAGCTTGAGATGTCAACTATGTTGAGTCAAAATTTGGTATCATTTGGAGTAGTATAACTTGACCAGTTTTCAAATGAATACGGACTAATCTGTTCCACGCTGTAGAACGCAGCTTCTATAAGCGGTTTTCAAAAAATTCATATCTCCCTTATTTCTTACTCAAATTAGGCTTATGATATGTCAAATTAAAGCCCCAGGAATCTAGTTTCTTGTATTCAAAATTCGAAAATTTCTGAGCAATGGACCACTACCAGTTTAGATTAGAACTAATGCTGCTGAACTTTGAAATGTTAAAATGGAAGTGATGTTCCGATAGCAGGGACGAGAACGACTGTTGTTTAGGGGACGATAATGCCTTATGTTCAGATGGTGGGAACGTCTCGTGTATGGGGGAACGTCACACGCTCCCAGCTCATATATGATTTAGTGAAATAAATATAACTTGAGCTATAGGCTCCAAATCGAATGAGGTTTGGATCTATGTGAAGCTAACACATAGGGCTATAACCTGGTAAAGTTTTAGGACCAATGAGTATATGGATCATTTCCAGTTTAATGTATAAGCTGCTGCCCAGTTTTGTTTATAGTCTGTTTATAGTTGTGATGGATCAACTTATGGTGAGCATATCCAGAGTTATAGAACTTCAAGTGAGGCGCGTGATACCTTGTTGGAAAGTTAATTGGATCTATTTTAACATACTAAAGTATGGTAAATTAATAATGTGTGAATCACTCCCAATAGTAAAAAGACAAAAGCATGTTCAGTTTTAGGAAAAGTGGAAAAGTGAGATTTATGCTAAGTTGGTTTATGGGAACCTCTTAGCAACTTAAAATAAATATTGTATGATAGTTAAGCATGTGTAACGTTAATTCTGCATATAGATTTCAGTTATGATCATAGTTTATATCATTACATTTTATATTGTTTTCAAATGTTTACGTAATGAAAAGAAAAAAGTTTACTCGCATTTTTAAATGAACTACTGTGATTCTAACTGCCCTTAATATCATATTCAATGTTAACAACACCGGTACTTAACGGGCTGTTACATATGAAAGTAAACTGGCCTTGAAGGCCGGTGCATGTAAGGTGGAAAAACAAAAATTTTACCGCGGAAACATACATGCACACAAGATTCATGCTTTAGGACAACATGATGCTACCTTGTTTTGGTCTGATCAGTCAGGGAGATCAGTTGTCAGGTCTGAATGGTTCAAACCCTCTAATGGTGATCCACACTACCGTTCGTCAATGATGCAAGAACGCCTTCTTGAAAGCCACAAGATGATCACCACAATGAGGCTTGCTATGCGCCCAATTGGTGAAGGTGGAGGTTAGGTACTCTGTTTGGAAAGGTGTAGTGAACTACTCTACAGAATGGTGCATGAGATGAAGGAGTGTACGCTAGGTTTTCTCAAAACCCTAAGGAGAGGAACTTGTCTCTTGTTGTGCGCACAAGAGGAAGAGGAGAGTGAGATAATTAAATCAAATTATCCTTTCAAATTCATTTTAAAGTGGCGCATGGAATCAAGGAGGATAAGGTGGAGTTGTTGCAAAAAAAATCTAGCCAACAACCTCCAATCTTATCCTCATGAAACTAAGTTCAAACCTATTCAAACTCAGATTTAAAAACTATCATATAGTTGCCTATTCCATGCGCATAATTCAGCCCAAAAAGGGTCTAAATATGTTGAGTAGTTGCATTCAAAATTTGAACCAACTCACCCACTTATTCTCTCAACTACCAAATCTGTTTGGAGCCTTGTTTAAATGACAAGATGAAATCCTTATCACTGAAAGTGTGCGCCCCAAACAGCCCATGATGATCTCCAAAGATCTCCTCTTGATACAAGGAAATTGTTCCAATAAGATCTTATCTTATCATTTTGTTATGAAACAACTTTTCATAGCCAATTCAAATTCGAATTCAAACACTTGAATTCAAATGTTCAAACATTCAAATTCAAAATCAAAATTCAAAATTTCAAATTTCAAATTCAAAATTCGAATTTCAAAATTGAAATTCCAAATTCAAATTTCAAAATTCAAAATTCAAAATTCAAAATTCAAATTCAAAATTCGAATTTCAAAATTCGAATTCCAAATTCAAATTTCAAAATTCAAATTTCAAATCAAAATTCAAATGTTTGATTTATTAATTTAACTAATTAAATTAATTAGTAATGGCTTGGAATATCCAAGCCCATTACTAAACTCCATGCACCCTCCACCCATTTAGGTGGGCTTCCAAACAACTTCTTGGGCCCAATACCTTTAAAGCTAGTTCATCATGACTACAAGGTGTTAGTGTGTGACCCATTAGGTCCAACTTAGCTTCTGACATCACTAGGCTTGGGCCCAACAAGCCCACAACCCAATTAATGACAACACAGAGCACTAGCAATGCTTTGTTGCCCCAGAACTAGTCAGATTAATGACTTGATCATCCTATTGCACATATTTGGTTACCGTATGTATTTCCCTTCGTCTCGGTTATCTTCCCATTAACCTAGGGTAAGGAAATGTATCAACCCCTGCAGTTTAGGGTAAGCTTTATTCGAAATAGGGAATCTTCAATTTATTGACTCTAAAGGCAGATCATCTCATGATCTCTTTTACTATGCATAGATTCCCGAGTCCCTGTAAATGTCATCCCGATTTCTCCGGTTTACAGATAACCTAATCTCTCACAGAGATTTGACGAATTCCTTCAGCTTATTATCCTAGCCCTGTGCCCTCTAAGGACACGCCCAACAGTATACCTATGAGTCTCCATGTTTCAGGCAGACAAGGCATACAATCAAAACATGCCTTCAAGAACACCGTCTAGGTAATAACTTCCGGTCTAAGGAAAGACATACCCAAATATAAAGAGATTACTCTAATGACACTATCTGTGAGATTTCCTCATAGAGTCTCTTTTTGGGTCTGTTCAGTGCGAGCTATACTCTTATAGGTCCACCCACGACTTTAGCTAAGAAATCTCCATATCTGCAGCTCATGAGGTCTTTACCTTGTATCCATATACAAGTAGATAAGTCGTACTAGTCTTACCCGAGATCACTGATCCCCAAACTCAGTGTCTCTAGACTAGGAACATATAATTAGGAATAGACATGTGATATCCTTGAATCCTCATGATCGTGATCTCATCACAGATACTCAAGAGATACTTGTTCTATTCCAACGGGTTTATCCAGTTCGTTCATATAATATTAACAATAATATCAAGACACAATATGAAACTGAATAAATAGTGCTTTCATTTATTTGCGACAAACAAAGTTCTACATCTAGTGTCCTTTATTTAATCAAAAGATTGTCTCTAGGACACCCATATACTAACAAGCTCTCACTTGGCCTAGAGCCAATCAGACCTAAGTCGTATACCCAAAGCCTCATAATGACTATCATATTTTCTCTGAGAAACAACCTTTGTCAGAGAATCGGCCAGGTTATCGTCTGTGGGAACATAATCCATTTTTACATCATTCCTATCAATAATTTCTCTAATCAGATGATATATGCGGAGCACGTGTTTAGATCTTTGATGAGACCTAGGTTCCTTTGACCGCGCAATGGCTCCTGTGTTGTCGCAAAGCAACTGTATGGGCTCATCCACGCTTGGAACCACCCTTAGTTCATTTATGAACTTCTTGATCCACACGGCCTCCTTAGCTGCTTCTGAAGCAACTATGTATTCAGCCTCTGTCGTTGAATCTGCTGTTGTCTCCTCCTTGGAACTCTTCCAAGACACTGCCCCACCATTTAAGGTGAATACGAATCCTGACTGTGACTTGCAGTCATCCTTGTCACTTTGAAAGCTGGCATCAGTGAACCCTTTCACTGTTAACTCATTAACGCCACCATAGACCAGAAACGCATCCGTAGTTCTTCTTAAGTATTTAAGGATGGTTTTGACTGCCGTCCAGTGACCCTCTCCAGGGTCCGACTGGTATCTGCTCGTAATGCTTAAAGCATATGAGACATCTGGTCTCGTACATATCATGGCATACATGATGGATCCAATAGCCGAAGCGTATGGAATTCCATTCATGCGATCCTTCTCAGGCTGTGACTTAGGACACATAGCCCTTGATAGGTGGACCCCATGACTGACAAGAAGAAAACCCCTTTTCGACCCTTCCATGCTAAACCTCTTTAGCACTTTGTCAACGTACGTGGATTGAGATAAACCCAGCAGCCTCTTGGATCTATCTCTATAGATCTTTATACCAAGTATAAAGGCTGCCCTTCCTAAATCCTTCATGGTGAAGTTTTCTGAAAGCCACTCTTTAGTTATTCTTAATGTGGGGATGTCTTTTCCTATTAGCAATATGTCATATAAATAAAGCACTAGGAAGACGACATTACTCCCACTAACCTTCCTGTAAACACAAGGTTCATCCTCGTTCTTGATAAAACCGTTACTATTAATGACTTCATCAAAACATATATTCCAACTCCTTGATGCTTGCTTTAGCCCATATATTGACCTTTGTAGTTTGCATACCATATGCCCCTGATCTTTGATTTCAAAGCCTTCAGGTTGTGTCATGTACACTTCCTCCTTCAAGAACCCATTCAAGAAGGCGGTCTTGACATCCATTTGCCAAATTTCATAGTCGTGGTATGCTGCTATTGCAAGCATGATCCTAATAGATTTGATCATGGCAACTGGTGAGAAAGTTTCATCATAGTCAACTCCTTGTCTTTGACGATACCCTTTCGCCACCAACCCAGCTTTGTAGGTCTGAATGTTGCCATCTGCATCAGTCTTTCTTTTAAAGACCCATTTATTTTTGATAGCTAAGAAATCTCCATATCTGCAGCTCATGAGGTCTTTACCTTGTATCCATATACAAGTAGATAAGTCGTACTAGTCTTACCCGAGATCACTGATCCCCAATCTCAGTGTCTCTAGACTAGGATCATAAAATTAGGAATAAACGTGCGATATCCTTGAATTCTCATGATCATGATCTCATCACAGATACTCAAGATATACCTGTTCTATTCAAAGGGGTTTATCCAGTTCGTTCATATAATATTAAAAATAATATCGAGACACAATATGAAACTAAATAAATAGTGTTTTCATTTATTTGCGACAAACAAAGTTCTACATCTAGTGTCCTTTATTTAATCAAAAGATTGTCTCTAGGACACCCATATACTAACAACATCGGCCGAGTTTAATAACATTGGTTTAAACCCTTGTAATGAGAATATACATAATAGCACTTATCTGTAACATCCCACGTAATTAAGAAATATAGTTATCTTGATTTGAAGATCATGGATACTGCCATGGAATATGAGTACCTATTTTATGCATGTGAGATCCTAGTTAAGAGTATAGGAATAATTAAATTAAAATACAAGGAAAGCATAACACTACTAAAATTTATTTGAGTGTTTCTAATAAATATGTGACTAATTGTATGCGTGACACCTAACCCCCTATACTACCTGTATGCTCGACACTTGTCCTCACCATCTCATTGCATGAACGCCACTTTGCAACTTGGGGATACTTGAAATTTCACACTTCAAGCCGCGGCCAGGTCCTTGTATGGTCATGGACTCCATTTGATTAGGTAGAAAGCTGAACCCTTGGTCCCTGTGCGCGTGTTCTGACCTTGAAGCAGACTGCAAGTCTGCTTTGCCCCATTCCTCTCATCATTTGCGTACAGAACTAGAGAAAGCAATCTGAATTGCTGGTGACCGATCAGCCTTCAAGCATGCACACCTTGTGTCACACCAGATGTCCCTCCTCCCTTCTGCATGACCGCCACCTTCCCTCCCTATCTCTTGCATGTGCGCCACCTTGCAACACCCTTGGAACATGTGGATACTTCCCCTTCTATACATAGCAGCCAGGAGCACCTTCTTGACCACAAGCTTCTTTCCCCCTCTCAAACTGCAACCGCAGACCGAGTGCCAAGGGAGACTAGGCTCGTATCTTCTTCCCATTCTATCTCACCAACAGTGCTCCCATGGTATGGGACAAACCGCTTTAACATATCTTCCTCCCCCTCCTTGTGTTCGGCCAAGCTCCCTCTTTCCCTATAAGACTGCACTTCTCCTTGGGTTAAAGAAAGACCAAATCCTACGTTTTGTCCTCCAAGCACCTCAAGGGAAGTATAACCCACTGCCACATCTGTCTTCCTTCATGGCCGTAGGCACCTTGAGAGGAGGCAAAAGAATTGCAAGTTCTACTCTTCCTCTTATTTCTCTAAACCGTGATGCTCACTGGAGAAGGACCAGCATGCTAGCTTCCATCTTCTCCACTCGCTGGGCGGCCGAATGCAGCAGCCAAGGGGACTGCACACTAGCTTGCCATCCACCTCCTCAACCGCAACCTCAAGGAGAATTTTCAAGGAGAGTTAAGGGTGTATCTGTTTCATCTTCATCTTTCTCTGTACCGTAGGCACTTAAAGAGGCAACAAGATATCGAGCCACTCATCCTTTCCCTCTAATACGGTTGTGTATCCTTGAGCAAGCAGTGCGGAATTTTCCTTAATTCCATGCCTCTTCTTCGTTCATCTGATTTGTCAAAGATGTCCACTGCATGCAGAGTGAAATCTCAGCATACATCCAATATCTTCTCCTCCTGTTCGGTCAAAGGCCCTCCTTTAAGGAGGTGAGGTATTTGCTCCTTCCTTGTCCAGCACATTTTGAGGCCATTCTGATTGGGTTCTCCTCCCATCGCATACATATGTTCTGATTTCAATCTAGCTTCTTCTCTTTTCATGTTATCCCAAACACGAATCATGGAGCATAGGAAGGGCATGGGCTGTTTCTCCTGGTGAGCACTGTCTTCTAGCGGGTTTGAGAGTTTTTGTACACATGCATGAAGCCATGTAGCAGCCAAGTAGGAGACTACTCTCTTCTCTCTTTGTTCGGCCCTGCATGCAGAAATCAAGGAGCGTGAAGCCAAACGAATTTCTTCCCCCTTTCTTGTTCAGCCGTGGACCAACACCATGAAGTTTGGAACCAAACCCAACCTTGTTTTTCTGCCTTCTTCGTGCACTGTCCATCCCAGTCTAGGAGGAAAGTGATGGGAGTGCTCCTTGCTTGGTTGTGGTCTTAGGTGCGCATGTGAGCCTGTAAGTTGAGCCTCTAACTTCTTTTCCACTCCTCACTGTTTCGGCTGACACATAAGTCTTAGGGAACAAAATCTATTTGTGGCAATCCTTTTCTCTCTAAGTCAGTTTTAAACCGTGAGCCTTGCTGGGAGAAAAAATTCCACGTTCAAGCTTCCATCTTTCCTCTATGTCATTCTACCGAGCTTCAACCAGAGAAGGATGAGGTTCTACCTCTTCCCGTTCTCCCTGCTCCTCCTCTTGTGTTCGGTTGAGAACTTCCATTCTAGGAGGTGATGTATTCTTTTCTTCCATTTCTCAAATCTGCTTGAGTTGGTCAGATTGAAGGTTCCTCTGCAGGTGTTTAATTTGGTACTGAGTTAGCAAATTCTTTTACCCTGTATGCAGCCGTGGAGTTGAACCTGAAAGCGTTGGAGAGGGAGCATGCTATTCCTCCATTAAGCCGCTAGTTTTGTGTACTTCTAGAAGGTAAGAGCTGAACCTACACTCCTACTCCACTCCATTGCTTCGGTTAAGGGGATGGCTTGATTTGTGAATTTCTCCTCTCTTTCCCTACATTGTTCGATCACAACATGTGTGTTTAGAGATTGTAAACTTCCTTCTATCCGCTTCTTCCCATTCTGTTCGGCCAACATAAGTGTCCTAGGAAACCGGTTTTTGTCATCTCTTCCTTTACTGCTCATCCTTTGAACTGTTGGTAGTCTGTATATACATATATAGGCTGTAGTATCTAACTTTGTTGAATTCAAGTAATGGGACAGCTTGTATTTTAGCGCACCATAAAGTGTAATGTTGGATACGTGAATAAAAGTCATGAACCTTATGCCTGCTAGCCAAACAGATTTCTGAGTATATAAATAGATCTTAGATGAGAATATTGGACTATTTTTGTAGGGTGGTATCGCACTCCTAACCCTGTGTATATTAAATTGAATTCAAAACATGCTTTGGGCCACACTCTAGCGCACACATGTCATAGGGAAGTTGTTATAAATAAAATATATAAGAGGCATGCTGTGGTACCTTCTAAACCTTGTAGAAATGGCCATTTAAATGTTAAATAAGTAGCACCTAATTTAATAGGCAGGACCGAATTGGTTTACATGTATGAAGCCTTGGAGATGTTGTTTTGTTAGCAATTGTTGGAATAAAAATGTATGCAGTAAACTATTAGTCTTGAATGCTTGTTAAATCAAATAAAACACAAGAATGGGTATTATGGAAATGACTTGGGAATTATGGGATTAATATGGACCCAATTCTGATTCGTCACACATGTATTTAGGTGCACGTAGCCCTTATAGAGTGAGGTGAATCTTGGTGCTGTTGCTTATTGCTTGGGCGCAAGGTAAGTGTCAGGCGATATTACCTAATGTGACTATTGACTACTGGTATAAAATTGTGACATGATGCTCCATATTCCGTAAAAGTATTATGTTCCATTATGATGAAAGGAAACTGCCAAAAATGTGTCGTGATGGCTATATGATTATGAGGTAAAGACGTTATGTGGCAGCATAACGCATATGAAAAGTATATGTGCCGTGATGGCTATATGAAAGGTATATAAGCATGCACCTTACATCATATCGCATTTTTACGCTTTGTGTGTGAAAGCATAGCATGACATGCATGTATCAAGATCATATAGGCCTTTTTAGAA
>JAVKPL010009332.1:0-37287 GCA_032173675.1 Gastrolobium villosum
TGGCACACGCCACGTCACTTACATGAACAATCACTCTTAAGTCTTAACGTCAATTTATTTCAAAATCGAATGCAACTAAAATTTACTTTTGTTTAAGTAGAGAAGAAAAAATTTAAAAAAAATAGAGAGATCGAGAGGATAAATTGTCATAACAGAATAATTGAACTTAAAAACCAAAACAAGGGGAAGGTTATAGTTACAACTTTTTTTTTACAACCTCTTACAACAATATCTTATCACCGTTGATTTCCGCCAATCAACGGTTATCATTTTAGCAAATTAAACACATTAATTAATTATGAATTCACAATAAATGATAACCGTTGATTGACAGAAATCAACGGTGATAAGGTATGGTTGTAAGAGGTTGTAAAAAAAAAGTTGTAACTATAACTTTCCTCCCAAAACAAAATCCATTTATCTATTAGAGGAAGGTTATAGTTACAACCTTTTTTTACAACCTCTTACAACCATACTTTAACACTGTTGATTTCCGTCAATCAACGGTTATCATTTATTGTGAATTAATAATTAATTAATAAGCACCCTTGAGTCCTTTTCCCCTTCATTTCCCCCACTTCTTCTTGTCCCTTTCTTTTTTCACTTTTATTTATTATTATTATTATTATTTATTTTTTTTCAACAATTTTATATCTTTCATGTGGGTTCATCTACCACCGACCCCAATTAATTTGGGATAAAGGTGATGTTGATGTTGATGTAATAAGTTTAATTTGAAAAAATGATAACCGTTGATTGGCGGAAATCAACGGTGATAAGATATGGTTGTAAGAGGTTGTAAAAAAAAAGGTTGTAACTATAACTTTCCTCTATTTATTATAGAGTGGGGATATTCTAACTACCAAAAATTCTTACTACTAACTTACTACCCATCAAATCACCATTGGATCAAAGAAAGAGAGTGTTAAAAAGTTTTTGAAGAAAGAGAAAATGTTAATCTAATGGTGATTAGATAGGTAGTAAATTGGTAGTGGAAAATTTTGGTAGTGAGAATATCCCTCCTCTTTATTATATACATAAAATCTAAACTGCAATTTTCATAATGTTTAATATATGTAATTTATAGCATATTATTTTGACTAGAAAGCAAGAATCATTACTTTTGTATCAGAGATTAAATAAAAAATATATTATATTTTATTAATAGAAAAATATTTATTATTTTAAAGGATACAATTTTGTGTTATTTTAAGAGAAATAATCGTATTATACAACATATTTGACATGCTTTTATATTCTCTCATCTACAAAATTAAGAGGAAAGTATTGCAAAGGATAAAGAATTTAAAAGCCCAACAAAATATGCATCAAAACAACACATTGTTGTTTCACTTAAAATGATATGAAGTTGTGTATTTTAAGATGACAAGTAATTTTCCCTATATTTGGATACATTTTCATCAGAATCCTAAATGCTTGTGTTTTTTTCTCATCTATTTCTTAATTGTACATTTAAATTTAAATAAATTTCATATCAATTTAATATTAACCAAAAAAATAAATTTATTTTTCTTCAAATGTATTTAATTTTTAAATCCTAATTCATTTATTTTTATCTTCTTTATTTATGGGTAGTATTTCTCTCAAGTTGCATAAGATGAAATTTATTTCCTGCACTCACATAGTCACATCGGAAATTGAACTGCTGCTCTCTCTTTTTTTCTCTCTCTCCTAGTGGGTCCCACAATTGATTGAATGTGCTGGAAAAATTTTCTCTCATATGCAACTTGAAAGAAATATTACCCTTTATTTATTATATATTTGTATTTAAATAAATATCAAATCCATTTGAAATTGATAAAAAAAGTAAAACTAATTTTATCATATTTAGATTTATTTCCCATCTAATCTTCAAATCTTAGTTTTTTTCTTAACTTATTTATTTATTACGTACTTATATTTAAACAGATTTTATATCACTTGGGGTTGGACTAAAAATCAAACTTATTTTTTATTTATATTTTAAGGATTACATGCTTAATATATTATGAGTAAATACCTTTTTTGATTCTCAAGAAAAAACTCGGGATCCAAATTAATTTCTGAGAAAAAAAAAAGTTGACTTATGGTCTCTCTAAAATTTTAGTTCTTTGAAATTGTGATCCTTCTAAAATTCAAATAAGATTCACGTTAGTCTTTCAAAAAAGATTAATATATTATTTTTTTCTAAGGAATTAAAATAGATTTCGCATTTCTTTTTTTGAGAATCAAAAAAATTATTTACTTATATATTATTGATACGATATCTTTTAAGAAATCTTTAATTATATAATCAAATCTTATGATTTGATATGATTTATAACTTAAAAATAAATTAACAACTTGTATCGCGATTGATTTTAGACTAGTTTGATATTCTAGATCTTCGTAATATTGTATATTCGTAATATGGTAATTGTAACAGCCCGTTACGTACCGGTGTTGTTAACATTGATTATGATATTAAGCGCAGTTACAATCACAGTAATTGGGTTAATTAAATTACGGGCAAACTTTTTCCTTTTAGCATATTCCTTTTCCGTAATCATTTAAAACAACACTATAATTGTAAATGCAAAACGCGAAAGCATTCAGCTTAACAACACCACTACTCTTTCTTTTTATTCAACTCATTTAAACCCATCAACTTAATTTCATTTCTTACCAAGTTCTAGCCCTTTTACAAAAGTTACGCGTGGTTTCAAACCACGTACCATTTGGAGTTCTACCCATCAAGTTAAACCCCTTTCTTTAAGTCAAGAAAAACCTGAATTTTCAAAAATTGCACTGTGGTAATCGATTACCAGTGGGTGGTAATCGATTACCACCTGTCAAAAATGAGGCAGTAGCCAAATTTTGACCTCCTCTGTTCTGGTAATCGATTACCAACTTTGGGTAATCGATTACCTCACATGGTAATCGATTACCAAAGCTCAGTAATCGATTACCAGTGAAGACAGTAGCCAATTTTCGTCCCCTGTTGCATGGTAATCGATTACCATGCTTGGGTAATCGATTACTATGCAGTAAAAATGACAGATTACAGCATTTTAAGCCCAAGAAAGGTTGTGTAATCCATCCCTAACATCTTAGTACTCCACACAACACTTAAACATACTCTAATTTATGCTCTAGGCCCTTCAAACATGCATTTTCATTCAATTATGTATCATATACAAAGTCTTTAACATAATGGCCATTTTACATCAAATATGGTCCATTTTACAACATATTCACCAAGGCTTCTAATACAATGAATGTGGCAATGGACAAGTCCCATGCTCACTCAAATATACAATATATACTAAAGTCCTACATATACATCAAATTGAAAGGATTCAACATATAGTCATGAACATACAAGGCATGGCATTTTCAACATGCACAAGTTCATGATCTAATTCTAAAGCATAAAACATATGCAATATATGTCCCCATCCAATGCTCATCACATGGTGCCCCCAATATGCACCTCATGCTCCACTCTTCCAGGCTCAACCTAACCTGAAATGATGCCCCAAAACACGGGGTGAGATATATAAATATATCTCAGTAAACCAAGGGCCCTGGAGGTTTCTCCACCCCATGGCTCACTCAATGTGCAAATATAACATCATATAATATGCAAGCAATACAATATCACCCACCAACTGGAGACAACCCAAGAACATCCACGCATGGATTCATGTTCAAGGACTCCATCATATAACTCCTGAGACAATCCTGGCGCCTCTCCCATGGTTGAGAAGACTCCATGGCAAAACCCAACCGGAACTCCTCATGAGCCCTATCCGGCGGATGTCCCCCGTTTGGATCATCCTGGTGTCGCTCCCAGAGTCGACCCCATGGCACATTCCAACTGGCATTCTCACAAAGGACGAACCCAGCGGATGTCCAAACCAACAAACGTCAACTGGCCCGTGACCAAACAATTTTCACAAAAATCCAAGCAATATGCATACAAGCACACAATCACACAATGCCATAATCACATAATCCAACCACAACCTTCCACTAGGTGTGGTGGAGCACACAAGGGCTAAACCCCAGTTCCAAAGGTTACCTCAACACCAAGCCCATGCTCCAAACGTAAGCTCCAAGCTTACCCGCTTCCAAAGCGTCCAAAAGAGGCAACCTAGATAATCCACAACATGATTATCAATCCATTTCCAAATCAAACATTAAATCTCAAATAATTATTCATTTTACTTTAATCTCTTTTATAGATCAAATTACCAAATACATCATGAATCACACATTCTTTCTTCTCATTCCACTATATCACACTATACCATCACTCAATTAAACATCATTTTATATCTTGCTCCATCAAATTCACAACCTTTACATCATTTTTCCTCCAAACCACTCTATGGTTCGAATTCCTCAAAGATTGGTTCTACAAGGTTTTCACTTCCATTTTAACACACACACTAATCATATAATCACATTATCAACCTATACCAATGGTCCATCATTCAATTATTCAATTACACCACATAACAATTTTCATGAAAATCCCACAAATTTTCCTAAGTTAAAAACTCAACTTTTTCACCAAAATTTATCATAGCATTTCTAGCTTACAAGCATGATTCTAAGACCTTTTCATCTAATAGCATTTTTCCATTTGAGCTCTCTATCATCACACATCTAGAATTAAAGATTCAAAGCATAATTTCTAGATCTACAAAATCAACCACAAAGATACCACAAATATACTCACCATCAAGTGTAGGAACACCACCAAGGCTCCATCAATCCAAAGGAGATCCAAAAACTCCAAGAACACCAAGGGTTCGGATCTGTCCATGCCCAAAAAGCAGCAATAGAGGTGGTTTCATGGCCTAAGAGTACCACCAATGGCTTTAGAAGGTTGTTTACAATAGATTTCAACACCAAAATCAAGTGATTTGGTGAAGAATTGAAGAAATGGCAAAGAGGAGAAGAATTTGGTTCTTTGGTTCTTCACACACAGGGAGGGCGCACGTAAGAAGAAAAGAAAAGGAAGGGAAGAGAAGGAGAAAAGGGTGGGAGGCTAAGTGACTTCGGTCACGCGGGTCCCACACGCGATCTAACTTTAACCCCGATAAAAATTATGATCACAAATTCTTAATCTACGTATTTTTCCAGTTCATGACATATTTTTCTTTCCTCAAAATTCTCATAAAAATTTCACACTTATCGGTACACTCGTACCGCAGTATCTTTCACTTAAAAATCACTATTCATCAATTTTTCCCAAATTTGCCTATTCACTCAATTTTCTGCCCTGATTCCATTTCCAGCATTATTTTTGCCATATTAAATCTCTAACTCCATTTTCCATGCCTCGGTTCACGTCTTTGGCAAATTACCATTTTGCCCTTTTAGCCCATTTTGGCCCTAATTCTCGGATTTTCACTAATTCTTCCCTTTTAAACCCATATTTTATCACATAGATTCACATTTAATTTTCCGAGGTGTTATATTCACCCCACCTTTTAGGAATTTTGTCCGCAAAATCAACTATGCACATATGCTAACTCGGGATATAGCCAGAGAATCTCAGTCCCCCGTACCCAAGAAGCTCCATCAGTGCGCGGACACCAAAATAATTGTTTACATTTCTATCTTTTGGCTTTTCAGCCCCATTTCACAATGACCTTGCCTTTCAAAGGCCCAATGGGAGACTTCAAGTCCTTCCCAATTTCAATATCAACCGGTGACACCATATGTGAACAACCGGAGTGCACCACACAGTTGTGCACTTTCCCTGCTTTACCAAGCCAATTGCTTTAATTTCTTTTCAATTTCTTTTCACCAGTCCGGCTACCTAACACATATAGCTCATAATTTTTCTTGGAGGGTTCTCCTACCTAGTTAATCTATCAACAACTATCCCCATAGGGTCATACCACATCCTGTTCAATCTATGCCACAAAGGCAACTATTACTTACTGACACATTACGGTCACAATTATCTTTCTTTGCTCTTTATTTCCACGGAGTAATAACTCTTGTCATCAATCTCTTTCACATTTCTTATTCCACATTAAACACTATTATGGAATCTCACAGCCTCTCTGTGCAATTCACCGGGTAATCATCTAATTCCTGCTTACTATACTTTTAGTTTCTGAGGGGCAATTCCTCATTTTTGGCACTTAGCCACAACTCGTATATACACATTTTTTTTTTCTCATGTTCTTAACCTACAACATGCAATTTCACCTCTGCACTTATCTTTAACAAGCACCATCTCTGTGCTAAACTTTTGAATCCAACCCTACAGGTTTACCAACTTTTGCCAAAACACAACGGCGGATCACTTCCTCAGGACATTTTACTGGTACCCAATGGACCACACATTATAATTTATACACTACATCGGCTAATTCAAAGCCTTCATCCAAGGATTCACTCATTAATTTTCATACACTAGATCATACTTGCAATTTCAACTAATCATCTCAAAACTTGACACATAGTTCATCACTGATTTCTCCCATTAAAGGCAACATGCCTAGGGTTTCCACTAATAATTTTCTTTAATTACCGTTCCGTACTCATTTATCAATTCCACATGTTTTTCATTCTATACATTTCTCCTTCATTATCTTTTCATTCAACCAGTATGTATCACTCCAAGGTCACTTATCATCTCTTTCCCATACCTGTCCCATCACATAGGGATTTTCAAAGCCTATTTATCATGCCACTAGGAACTAAATCCATCCTTATCATTACTTTCATCATTTCATATTGGCGATTACACAAATCTCTCGGACCATTCAGAGTACTACTAGCACGCTCAATCATATATCTTGGAACCTAGCCAAGAACAACATTAACATTGTGTATTCTAACACATCTCTCACTATAATTTGCATCTATGCACTCCATCAGTGACTCTACCACCAGGGTAAAGATATCAACCTTTTATTTCACCAAATACCATTCTATTTAACAACTAGTATCACACCTTCTCACTTGGCTACATCGCAATTTATCACTTATCATAATCCTTGGCCACTCAGGCCACCAACTTAGCTTAGCATCTCAACATCACAAGCCCTTCCATAAGACTTTGACTCACTCCATCCTCACTAGTCAATTTTCCATTTCCTTCACATAGGGTGACAATCCAATAATTCATTTCATAAATTTCCGTAAAACCATAATTCATACTACCACACTTGGTATACACTCATGCACATTTCCGAGTGCTCAATTCCATAATTCAAATCTGCCATCTCATGGCATCTCACACATTTCATCATATTAGGCATATTACTGTTCACTTACAGTTATCCAAAATTAACCTCTTGCGTTCCTCACAAGATACAATTCTCTAATGCAATGGGTAAGAACATCCTCAGGTTTAACCCCTCGAGCTCTTGCTGTCCTAAGGGCCCCAGGTGCAATGCCCCACCAATCAGAGAATCTGTCCTTATAATTCACGCAAGAAGAGGTAACATGCCAACGACTGTAATAACAGTCCCACTAACACAAGGTTCTACCTCACACTACATTACTTATACAAAATAATAATAATCTCCGGGAACATAATCCATACGGAGATAGCCACACAGATAAACACATTCACATCAAATCCGTATATAACGGCAAACAGATTCTTATATAGATACATAATGGTATACTAGTTCTATCTTACTTTTGCACCATTCACTATAACCTTTCCAAACATGGTTCCTTTCTCAACAATATACTCATTTCACTCGACTAGTAATTAGTCTTAGTCCATAACATAATTATCCTCACATGATTCCAACATCTTTCTCATATTTTGACACAAAACTTTCAATTCATAACAGTACTCATGTTTGGTACAGTCCTAATCCATTGTTCATCATGACTCATAGCAACCATGCTCAACACTGTAGAAGATCCACTTCATTAAACTGACATCACTTTTCTCTCAATATTTCAATATGACACCAAGGGTGCCATCATTTAACCATCCATGCATTCAGTGCATCAGGACCACCAGATAAATCTCAATTTCGAGCAGCGCTCGCCTGGGACTTCCAAGAGCAACAACTCTTAGGATTCAATCCACAAGGGGAAACCCAGGACAACATTAATTGTCACATTATTACCAACATGTGTGCCATGGTATAACTTGCACACCGGGACTCCATCATGAATCCCATACCACATTGAGCATCCAATGACACTCCAAAGAGACAATCTCTTCCAACATTTCCCGTCATAGGGAATTTCACTTACGTCATCACTCTTTTACCAAAACTAATTTTTTCTTTTTCCACAGAGTTTACTAACTCAAAACAGCACAAATATACATTTAGGCACCCCGGCCTTCACAATACATATACATATTTACATACAAACACTTGGCCACCACAGGATTACTATCCCCATATAATTAAGCCACATCATCCAATTTGCAATGCTCCACAACATTATGGAAGCATGTTAGTATAATCAATACACCACACTCAGTTATATTTTCTCACCTCACATTAGTCAAGTCCAACCATCCTTAACTCATGGACCCTCATACTTTCAATCAATTTCATCCAATGCCATAAATGGCAATTTCTTCAACTTCTTATATTTTACTTTTTTATTCATATGATATCCTTACTTATGTTCAGCCAACATTAACTCATCATGGACTAAAGTCCCAATTTCAAAATTGAATCATCCAACACATCATTTCCATAATTCTTTTAAGTTACTCACAATCCTCAATCCAAAAATTTGAAATTTCAATTTATTTCTACATCCAAGCATATTAAGTCATCCATGTACATACCCTCATGAAGGGTCTTGTAACCTTATAACTTTACCCTAAGGTATCCCATACTCCATATAAACACTCACATTAAATTTTTTCACGAATTCATTGGGGTTCCAATCCCCTACCATGTCAAAGATATACCACTAATTCTCACATATACTCAATTGTTCTAACTCCCCATACATTTAGGAAAGACTACCAACATCAATATACCAATATCCACTCAAATCAATCCTTTTACTAACCACAAGATCACACATTCAACTATGGTAGCATTCTAACCAAAGTGGTTAAAATCTTATATCAATTCATTCTCACTAAGTCCTCAATGACAGTATCACAATTCATTTACTAACATATCCATCCGTGGGGTAGTCAACACTGCACCCACCACCTTAGCCTAAAGACTGGCATTGGTGCTCCAGGGTTGTCACGAAGGCATCTTATACTGACCACACATTGAACACGAAGAAATGGGTTGATCAGGCCCAAACTAAGGAATCACATGTGTAGCAGTCAATAAGAGTCTACGTACAACTATACAGCACTCACCTCAATTACACAATCATCAGAGTTCCCTAATGAAACTGCTCTGATACCATAAAATGTAACAGCCCGTTACGTACCGGTGTTGTTAACATTGATTATGATATTAAGCGCAGTTACAATCACAGTAATTAGGTTAATTAAATTACGGGAAAACTTTTTCCTTTTAGCATATTCCTTTTTCGTAATCAATTAAAACAACACTATAATTGTAAATACAAAACGCGGAAGCATTCAGCTTAACAACACCACTACTCTTTCTTTTTATTCAACTCATTTAAACCCATCAACTTAATTTCATTTCTTACCAAGTTCTAGCCCTTTTACATAAGTTACACGTGGTTTCAAACCACGTACCATTTGGAGTTCTACCCATCAAGTTAAACCCCTTTCTTTAAGTCAAGAAAAACCTGAATTTTCAAAAATTACACTGTGGTAATCGATTACCAGTGGGTGGTAATCGATTACCACCTGTCAAAAATGAGGCAGTAGCCAAATTTTGACCTCCTCTGTTCTGGTAATCGATTACCAACTTTGGGTAATCGATTACCTCACATGGTAATCGATTACCAAAGCTCAGTAATCGATTACCAGTGAAGACAGTAGCCAATTTTCGTCCCCTGTTGCATGGTAATCGATTACCATGCTTGGGTAATCGATTACTATGCAGTAAAAATGACAGATTACAGCATTTTAAGCCCAAGAAAGGTTGTGTAATCCGTCCCTAACATCTTAGTACTCCACACAACACTTAAACATACTCTAATTTATGCTCTAGGCCCTTCAAACATGCATTTTCATTCAATTATGTATCATATACAAAGTCTTTAACATAATGGCCATTTTACATCAAATATGGTCCATTTTACAACATATTCACCAAGGCTTCTAATACAATGAATGTGGCAATGGACAAGTCCCATGCTCACTCAAATATACAATATATACTAAAGTCCTACATATACATCAAATTGAAAGGATTCAACATATAGTCATGAACATACAAGGCATGGCATTTTCAACATGCACAAGTTCATGATCTAATTCTAAAGCATAAAACATATGCAATATATGTCCCCATCCAATGCTCATCACATGGTGCCCCCAATATGCACCTCATGCTCCACTCTTCCAGGCTCAACCTAACCTGAAATGATGCCCCAAAACACGGGGTGAGATATATAAATATATCTCAGTAAACCAAGGGCCCTGGAGGTTTCTCCACCCCATGGCTCACTCAATGTGCAAATATAACATCATATAATATGCAAGCAATACAATATCACCCACCAACTGGAGACAACCCAAGAACATCCACGCATGGATTCATGTTCAAGGACTCCATCATATAACTCCCGAGACAATCCTGGCGCCTCTCCCATGGTTGAGAAGACTCCATGGCAAAACCCAACCGGAACTCCTCATGAGCCCTATCCGGCGGATGTCCCCCGTTTGGATCATCCTGGTGTCGCTCCCAGAGTCGACCCCATGGCACATTCCAACTGGCATTCTCACAAAGGACGAACCCATCGGATGTCCAAACCAACACACGTCAACTGGCCAGTGACCAAACAATTTTCACAAAAATCCAAGCAATATGCATACAAGCACACAATCACACAATGCCATAATCACATAATCCAACCACAACCTTCCACTAGGTGTGGTGGAGCACACAAGGGCTAAACCCCAATTCCAAAGGTTACCTCAACACCGAGCCCATGCTCCAAACGTAAGCTCCAAGCTTACCCGCTTCCAAAGCGTCCAAAAGAGGCAACCTAGATAATCCACAACATGATTATCAATCCATTTCCAAATCAAACATTAAATCTCAAATAATTATTCATTTTACTTTAATCTTTTTTATAGATCAAATTACCAAATACATCATGAATCACACATTCTTTCTTCTCATTCCACTATATCACACTATACCATCACTCAATTAAACATCATTTTATATCATGCTCCATCAAATTCACAACCTTTACATCATTTTTCCTCCAAACCACTCTATGGTTCGAATTCCTCAAAGATTGGTTCTACAAGGTTTTCACTTCCATTTTAACACACACACTAATCATATAATCACATTATCAACCTATACCAATGGTCCATCATTCAATTATTCAATTACACCACATAACAATTTTCATGAAAATCCCACAAATTTTCCTAAGTTAAAAACTCAACTTTTTCACCAAAATTTATCATAGCATTTCTAGCTTACAAGCATCATTCTAAGGCCTTTTCATCTAATAGCATTTTTCCATTTGAGCTCTCTATCATCACACATCTAAGATTAAAGATTCAAAGCATAATTTCTAGATCTACAAAATCAACCACAAAGATACCACAAATATACTCACCATCAAGTGTAGGAACACCACCAAGGCTCCATCAATCCAAAGGAGATCCAAAAACTCCCAAAAACTCCAAGAACACCAAGGGTTTGGATCTGAGTTTGTCCAAAACGCAGCAATGGAGGTGGTTTCATGGGTTAAGAGTACCACCAATGGCTTTAGAAGGTTGTTTACAATAGATTTCAACACCAAAATCAAGTGATTTGGTGAAGAATTGAAGAAATGGCAAAGAGGAGAAGAATTTGGTTCTTTGGTTCTTCACACACAGGGAGGGCGCACGTAAGAAGAAAAGAAAAGGAAGGGAAGAGAAGGAGAAAAGGGTGGGAGGCTAAGTGACTTCGGTCACGCGGGTCCCACACGCGATCTAACTTTAACCCCGATAAAAATTATGATCACAAATTCTTAATCTACGTATTTTTCCAGTTCATGACATATTTTTCTTTCCTCAAAATTCTCATAAAAATTTCACACTTATCGGTACACTCGTACAGCAGTATCTTTCACTTAAAAATCACTATTCATCAATTTTTCCCAAATTTGCCTATTCACTCAATTTTCCGCCCTGATTCCATTTCCAGCATTATTTTTTCCATATTAAATCTCTAACTCCATTTTCCATGCATCTGTTCACGTCTTTGGCAAATTACCATTTTGCCCTTTTAGCCCATTTTGGCCCTAATTCTCTGATTTTCACTAATCCTTCCCTTTTAAACCCATATTTTATCACATAGATTCACATTTAATTTTCCGAGGTGTTATAGTAATTAGGAGTATGTGTCTCATTGAATTCTAATTTCACAGTCCAATTAATCGTACTATATATAGTAACGCACTCTCACATTCTTATTCGCAAAGACCCTTTCTTTTCCATTCCATCTTCTTCACCCTTGGCCTCCAAGTAACCTTAACCATTCTTTCACCTCTAAAGGTAACTGTGTTGTTCTGTTTCCTCCCTCATACTCTTCGGCTGCTCTACACTTAGACCATCCTCATCTTTCTTGTGATAAACACATCTCCATCATAGGTTCCTTTTTATTTTAAACATTTCCAGTTTTAGAATTTTTTTTCTTCGTCTCTGTTGAATTTTGTTTAGGAAGAGGAGTTTTTATTTTTTTTTATTTTTACTTTCTTCTTTTCTGCTTTCGCGCATACTATTTAAGTTGTTTTGTGCTTTATTTTTCTTGTATAGTATTTGTTTGTTGTTTTTCTTCTGGGTTTGTTCTGCTATGGGTTTGTGTTCTCTATCATATGAGTAAAAATTGTTTCTTTGGCTCACCAAGAAGAAAAAAATTGTTTCTTTAAGTATTTTTTTTGTTTTAATTAATTTTTTATTAAAATTTCTTGAAATTCTTGGCACTATAACCAAATACTACTTTCTACGGTGATTTTAATCTTCAACAACCAACTCAAATGTTGTGAAAACATATTCCAATACACGTCTTATTATTGCTAGTTTAGCATCCTCATTTGAATTAAAATATATACCACTACTTACACATTTTGACAGGCTTTTCTCTTTTATTTAATTAATTCATTAACCTTTCATTTGGGAAGATGCTTTATTGAGTATATGTTGCCATGGATGTTCAAATAGTTAATACATGCATCTATACTTCTGTTGAAACAGGGTAGCCTTGTAATCCATTAAGTATATGAAATCCTTTAAGTGTTTCTATATTCTTTTGGTATAGCTAATTAGTATTTAACTCTTCCTGTGTGAATTACAAGCACTCTTAAATTTTTTATTTTGAATCTTATTTTTTAGCATGCTTTAAGAAATGGATTTTTTATTTTTTTAATAAACCAAAGAAAAAAATACATGGTTGTTTTACTTTTTTGTTGTTGTAAAAGGTGAGAAAATAATATAATTTTTTACCGAAATATACTAAAAAAATGAAATTATATTAATTTCAAAATTAATTACTGATCTGTATTAATGGGACTATGGGAGTAAGTAACTGCCACATGATGACACCCTGAAAGTCCCGCCAGGGGTAGTGAGACTAAGGCTCTTACAACAGTGGTCCAAAATTCTCCTTTCCACTTTTATGACACCCTAAAAAATTATTATTATTTTTATAATAACTTTAATTTAATTTTATAAAAAAATAATTAGCACTATAAATATATTTTATTTATTTATAATAATATTTTTAAATTTTTACATATTTAAAATTGCCAAATCTATCTTCAATTATACGTGTTTCATGACTAGTTTTTATTTTAACTTTGTATCTGTTTGTTTGAAGAATTGAAATATTTGATATTATTTAAGTTGGATAAGTTATATCATATATAATTGTTGGGATGATTTTCTAATAACATCTACTCTTTGGATTTTTTTGGTGGCGATAATTTTGAATTCTTGGGAAGAATTATTGTACTTGATTTTTTACATTTATCATCTTTTGAAAATAAAAATATTTTTATCAGATAAATTATTAATTTAAATATCTTATCTCATTTTTATAATATTCTTCATCCTTGTAATTAAACATTATTATATATTGATGTAGGAAATCATCATATGGAAAAATCATGCTTGTATATTGAGTAACATTTGATATGTCTTGTAGAAAAATCATAATGACAATCAATTTTAATATAATTTTTTTCCTAAAAATTATAATGATTCTTGAATAATTATAGTATTTAAGTAATTATAAATGGGGAAGATTATAATTACAACTTATTTTCGTTTACAATCTTTTACAACCATATCTTAATCATTGGTTTCTTTCAATCAACAACTAAGATTTTCGCAATTCAAATTTATTAATTAATTAATAATCTTTTACAACCATATCTTAATCGTTGATTTGTTTCAATCAACGGTTAAGATTTTCGCAAGTCAAATTTATTAATCTTTTACAATCATATCTTAATCGTTGATTTCATTCAATCAACAGTTAAGATTTTCGCAAATCAAATTTATTAGTTAATTATTAATTCATAATAAATGATAACCATTGATTGGCGATAATAATCAACGATTAAGATATGATTGTGATTAAGATATGAATGTAAGAGATTGTAAACGAAAATATATCGTAAGTATAACCTTTTTCCATATAAATATTGTATTATATTACTCACGTAACTTATATAATAATAAGAAAAGAAGGAAATGAAAACTGTTTAAATATGTTTCTCTCTATGATTACAACCCTAATTTGCACTCTGCCCTTTTTATTTTATTTTATCAAGAGTGGCTATTTCTTCTCGGAGTATCACTGAATAGTCAAATGGCGATAGAAGACAAAGAGAAGCTGTATGCAACAACAGGGTTAGGAACCGGAGAAAAGTTTCGCAAACTCCCCTTCCACAGGAATCAAACGACGTCGTATGATCGTCCGCCTACATCCCTCAGAAAACCTAAGAGGAACAATAGTTGGTTGTCGAAGCTGGTTGATCCTGCCCACAGGCTCATCACTTATAACGTTCATCTCTTCTCCTCTCTTTTCCGCAAGCGACTTCCTCCCCCTCCTTCAGGTTAGTGTGCTTTTTGTTTTAAATAATTTTGTTACTCTTTTTCAATATGAGGATGGTTTTGTGTTTCTAATTGATAGCTCTCTCTCTCTCTCTCTTTTTACCCTCATAAGTTGAGATTTTGTAAATAGGGTTGGGTGGGTTTGTCATTTTTAGTTAGTGGCATTATTCTTAGGGTTTTTATGAGAAAATTATTTAGTACAAGTTTCAGTTATCAGCATCATATTAATTACTAATTAATTAATGTCAATTTGATATGTGTCATTTTTTTTAAAAATAGTTAATTGGGAGATAGAATATTATTATTATTATCATCATCATATTGCATTTTGAACTAATTGAATTTTTGTGCCCAAATTGTTCTTTCATCTTGTGACCCTTTGTTATTAATTGTCTGTTGTTATTCCTTTCTTTAAGAAGTCTTGTATTTCACATACAATTATTCTTTACATACTGATAGGTTAGAAATAGCTGTCTGGTTTGTCTTTCTAGGGACTATTAATAAAGTCGCACTAATCTTGCACGATAAAGGTATTATTTTGTAAAATATTAGTAGATAGACAAGGAAGAAATGAGTAAAATATTTCACTGCACTAATTTGTAGATAAGAAGTCTTTTGGTGTGTTGTTAGGTTGTAAAATGCATTATTAATTTGAGCTTGATGCATTGATTTGCTTGAAAGTATGTTGTGAAAGGGAGGGAAAACACTCTTGTTCTTCTTATCTTATCTTTTTTCTTTAGAGGAATTCGGAAATGCTGACTTATTGAGAAAACCCGTATCTCCAATCATAACTCTTCTGTTAAACTCAGGTGCATCACTGAAGAGCACTACCTGTTATCTCATGCCCTTGTATAAAGACCATATTTTATTTGACAAACTTAGTTGGCTTTAGGTTTAATTAAGTGTTGATCTGCATCTGTTGCAAAACCAAAATGGATTAGATTCGATTACCTCCCATTTGATTGATAGTAAATTAGTAAATGAAATCCTTAAGAACACGTTAAACATGACATAATTTGTATGCTGAAATAACAATTTTCCTCAACAATAAGGTTTTTAGCATGCATATCTAATTTCTAAACTGAGTGTAGGACACAACGTAAATGAAAAATGGGGTCAAAGGTCAACAAATATTTTCCGTGGGTTCCTTAAACAAAGTGTTACGATCCAATTGCAATGTATGGGACTTGAATTCCCACATCGAAAACATAAGGTTTTAGTGTGAGGTTTTTATGGAGTTTGGGCTCTCCTACTTTATAAGCTAGCTTTTGGGGTGAGGTATAACACCTCGGAAAATTAAATGTGAATTTATGTGATAAAATATGGGTTTAAGAGGGAAGGATTAGTGAAAATCCGAGAATTAGGGCCAAAATGGGCAAAAAGGGCAAAATGGTAATTTGTCAAAAACGTGAACCGAGGCATGAAAATGGAGTTAGAGATTTAATATGACAAAAATAATGCTGGAAATGGAATCAGGACGGAAAATTGAGTGAATAGGCAAAATTGTGAAAAAGTGATGAATAGTGACTTTTTAAGTGAAGGATACTACGGTACGAGTGTACCGATAAGTGTGAAATTTTTATGAGAATTTTGGGGAAAGAAAAATATGACAGGGACTGGAAAAATATGTAGATTAAGAATATATGATCATAAATTTTATCGGGATTAAAGTTAGATCGCGTGTGGGACCCGTGGGATCAAACCCACTTAAGTTTCCCCTCTTTTCCCCTCACCCTCACGCCCTCTCTCTCTTCTTTCTCTTCTTCCCACCGTGAACCCCCCCTTTCACAAAGAACATGACCAATTCTCTCTTCCCTCACCATTTCTTCATTTCTCCACCAAATCCTTTGATTTTGGTGTTGAAATCTATTGTAAACAACCTTCTAGATCCATTGGTAGCACTTAGAAGCCATGAAACCACCTCCTTGGGGCGAAAATGGACAAACTCAGATCCGACCCCTTTGGTGTTCTTGGAGTTTTTGAGAGTTTTTGGATCTCCTTTGGATTGATGGAGCCTTGGTGGTGTTCCTACACTTGATGGTGAGTATATTTGTGGTATTTTTGTGGTTGATTTCATAGATCTATGAATTTATGTTCTAAGCTTTGATTTTAGATGTGTGATGATAGAGAGCCCAAATGGAAAAATGCTATTAGATGAAAAGGCCTTAGAATCATGCTTGTAAGCTAGAAATGCTATGTTAATTTTTGGTGAAAAAGTTAGGTTTTTAACTTAGGAAAAATTTGTGGAAATTTCATGAAAATGGGTAAGGGATGTAATTGAATAATTGAATGGTGAACCGTTGGTATAGGTTGATAATATGATTACATGATTAGTGTGTGTGTTAAAATGAATTGAAAAGCCTTGGGGCATACCTTGTGAGGAATCCAAATTATGATGAAAATTGAGGAAAAATGATATAAGAATGATGTAATGGAAGTTGAATGATTGAAAATGATGTTTAATTGGATGATGGCATAGTGTGGTATAGTGGAATGAGGAGAAAGAATGTGTGATGTGTGGTGTAATTGGTAAATGAATCTATAAAAGAGATTGAAGTAAAATGGTATGGAAATATAGCCCTTGGCCTAGGTGATTTAAATGATGATAAATTGTGTAAATGAATGGTTTACATTGGAATTGTATTGATAATCATGTTGTGGATTATCTAGGTTGCCTCTTTTGGACGCTTTGGGAGCGGGTAAGCTTGGAGCTTACGTTTGGAGCATGGGCTCGGTATTGAGGTAACCTTTGGAACTGGGGTTTAGCCCTTGTGTGCTCCACCACACCTAGTGGAAGGTTGTGGTTGGATTATGTGATTATGGCATTGTGTGATTGTGTGCTTGTATGCATATTGCTTGGATTTTGTGAAAATTGTTTGGTCACTGGCCAGTTGACGTGTGTTGGTTTGGACATCCGCTGGGTTCGTCCTACGGGAGAATGCCAGTTGGAGATGCCATGGTGTTGACTCTGGGAGCGACATCAGGATGATCCAAGCGGGGGACGTCCGCCGGATAGGGCTCATGAGGAGTTCCGGTTGGGTATTGCCATGGAGTCTTCTCAACCATGGGAGAGGCGCCAGGACTGTCTCGGGAGTTATATGATGGAGTCCTTGAACATGAATCCATGAGTGGATGTTCTTGGGTTGTCTCCAGTTGGTGGGTGATATTGCATTGCTTGCATATTGTATGATGTTATATTTGCACATTGAGTGAGCCATGGGGTGGAGAAACCTCCAGGGCCCTTGGTTTACTGAGATATATTTATATATCTCACCCCGTGTTTTGGGGCATCATTTCAGGTTAGGTTGAGCCTGGAAGAGTGGAGCATGATGTGCATATTGGGGGCACCATTTGATGAGCATTGGAAGGGGACATTTATTGCATATGTTTTATGCTTTAGAATTAGATCATGAACTTGTGCATGTTGAAAATGCCATGCCTTGTATGTTCATGACTATATGTTAAATTCTTTCAATTGATGTATATGTATAACTTTGGAACCAATTGTATATTTGAGTGAGCATGGGACTTGTCCATTGCCACATTCATTGTAATAGAAGCCTTGG
Source organism: Gastrolobium villosum (assembly GCA_032173675.1). Taxonomy (NCBI): domain Eukaryota; kingdom Viridiplantae; phylum Streptophyta; class Magnoliopsida; order Fabales; family Fabaceae; genus Gastrolobium; species Gastrolobium villosum. The sequence goes on from JAVKPL010009332.1 coordinate 18,733, forward strand.
TGAATATGTTGTAAAATGGACCATATTTGATGTAAAATGGCCATTATGTTAAAGACTTTGTATATGATACATAATTGAATGAAAATGCATGTTTGAAGGGCCTAGAGCCTAAATTAGAGTATGTTTAAGTGTTGTGTGGAGTACTAAGATGTTAGGGATGGATTACACAACCCTTCTTGGGCTTAAAATGCTGTAATCTGTCACTTTTACTGCATAGTAATCGATTACCCAAGCATGGTAATCGATTACCATGCAACAGGGGACGAAAAATTGGCTACTGTCTTCACTGGTAATCGATTACTGAGCTTTGGTAATCGATTACCATGTGAGGTAATCGATTACCCAAAGTGGGTAATCGATTACCAGAACAGAGGAAGTGAAAAATTGGCTACTGCCTCATTTTTGACAGGTGGTAATCGATTACCACCCACTGGTAATCGATTACCACAGTGTAAATTTTGAAAATTTAAGTTTTTCTAGACTAAAAGAAAGGGGTTTAACTTGATGGGTAGAACTCCACATGGTGCGTGGTTTGAAACCACGCGTAACTAATGTAAAGGGGTAGAACTTGGTAAGATATGAGCTTAAGTTGATGGGTTTAAATGAGTTGAATAAAAAGAAAGAGTAGTGGTGTTGTTAAGCTGAATGCTTCCGCGTTTTGCATTTACAATTATAGTGTTGTTTTAATTGATTACGGAAAAGGTTACGGTTATAAAAAGGATTATGATAAAAGGAAAAAGTTTGCCCGTAATTTAATTAACCCAATTACTGTGATTGTAACTGCGCTTAATATCATAATCAATGTTAACAATACCGGTACGTAACGGGCTGTTACATTTTATGGTATCAGAGCAGTTTCTTTAGGGAACTCTGATGATTGTGTAATTGAGTTGAGTGCTGTACAGTTGTACGTAGACTCTTATTGACTGCTACACATGTGATTCCTTAGTTTGGGCCTGATCAACCCATTTCTTTGTGTTCAATGTGTGGTCAGTATGAGATGCCTTCGTGACAACCCTGGAGCACCAATGCCAGTCTTTAGGCTAAGGTGGTGGGGGCAGTGTTGACTGCTCCACGGATGGATGTTAGTGAGTAAATTGATGTAATTGAGGACTTAGTGAGAATAAATTGTGATACTGTCATTGAGGACTTAGTGAGAATGAAATTGGTATAAGATGTATAACCATTTTGGGTAGAATGCTACCATAGTTGAATATGTGGTCTTATGGTGAGTAAGAATGATTGATTTGAGTTTATATTGGTATGATGATGTGGGTAAGTCTTCCCTAAATGTTTGGGGAGTTAGAAAAATTGAGTATATGTGGAATTAGTGGTATACCTTCGACATGGTGGAAATTGGAACCCCGATGAATTCGTGAAAATTTAATATGAGTGTTTATATGGAATATTGGATGCCTTAGGGTAAAGTATAAGTTTATAAGACCCTTGATGAGGGCATGTACATGGATGACTTGATATGCTTGGATGTAGAAGTAAATTGAGATTTCAAATTTGGATTGAGGATTGTGAGTAACTTAAAAGAACTATGGGAATGATGTGTAGATAATTCAATGTTGAAATTGGGACTTTAGTCCATGATGATTTAGTGAGTGGTTGAATGTAAGTGAGGATACCATATGAATAGAAAGTAAAATATAAGAAGTTGAGGAAATTGCCATGTAAGGCATTGGATGAAATTTGATTGCAAGTGTGAGAGTCCATAAGTTAAGGATGGTTGGACTTGACAAATGTGAGGTGAGAAAATATAACTGAGTGTGGTGTAGTAATGGTACTTGGATGCTTCCATAATGTTGGGTAGCATTGAAATGTTAAGGTTGCGGCCTAATTATATGTGGATAGTAATCCTGTGATGGCTAAGTGCCAGTATATATATATATGTATATACATATGTTTTGTGAAGGCCGGGGTGCCTATACGTATATTTATGTTGTTTTGAGTTAGTAAACTCTGTGGAAAAAAAAATAATAATTATTTTTGGTAAAAGAGTAAAGATGTAAGTGAAATTCCCTATGATGGGAAATGTTGGAAGAGATTGTCTCTTTGGAGTGTCATTGGATGCTCAATGTGGTACGGGATTCATGATGGAGTCCCGGTGTGCAAGTTATACCATGGCACACATGTTGGTAATAATGTGACCATTAAAATTGTCCTGGGTTTCCCTTTGTGGATTGAATCCTAAGAGGTGTTGCTCTTGGAAGTCCCAGGCGAGCACCGCTCGAAATTGAAAAGTATCTGGTGGTCCGGATGCGCTGAATGTATGGACGGTTAAATGAGGGCACTCTTGGTGTCATAGTGAAATCTTGAGAGAAAAGTGATGTTAGTTAATGAAGTGGATCTTCTACAGTGTTGGGCATGGTTGCTATGAGTCATGATGGACAATGGATTAAGACTGTACCGAACATGGGTACTGTTATGAATTGAAAATTATGTGTCAAAGAATGAGAAATATGTTGGAATCTTGTGGTGCTGATTTGTGTTATGGACAAAGACTAATGACAAGTCAAGTGAAATGAGAATATTGTCGAGAAGAGAACCATATTGGAAAGTTATAGTGAATGGTGCAATAGTAAGATTGAACTAGTATACCATTATGTATCTATATAAGAATTTGTTTGTCGTTATATACGGATTTGATGTGAATGTGTTTATATATGTGGCCATCTCCGTATGGATTATGTTCCCGGAGATTATTATTATTTTATATAAAGTAATGTAGTGTGAGGTAGAACCTTGAGTTAGTGGGACTGTTAGTACAGCCTATGGCATGTTACCTCTTGCGTGAATTATAAGGACAGATTCTCTGATTGGTGGGGCATTGCACCTGGGGCCCTTAGGACAGCAAGAGCTCGAGGGGTTAAACCTAAGGATGTTCTTACCCATTGCATTAGAGGATTGTATCTTGTGAGGAACGCAATAGGTGAAATTGGATAACTGTAAGTGAACAGTAAGATGCCTAATATGATGAAATGTGTGAAGTGCCATGAGATGGTAGTTGAATTATGAATTGAGTACTCGGAGATGTGCATGAGTGTATACCAAGTGTGGTAGTATGGAATTATGGTTTCTCAGAAATTGTGAAATGAATTATTGGATTATCACCCTATGTGAAGGGAAATTGATTAGTGATGATGGATTGAGTCAGAGTTCTATGGAAAGGCTTGTGATGGTGAGATGCTAAGCTAAGTTGGTGGCCCAAGGTGGCCAATGATTTTAATAAGTGGTTATTTGTGATGTATTCAAGTAAGAAGGTGTGGTACTGATTGTTAGATAGAATGGTATTTGGTGAAATAAAAGGTTGATGTCTTTACCCTGGTGGTAGAGTCACTGATGGAGTGTATAGATGCAAACTATAGCGAGAGATGTGTTGAAAATACACAATGTTGAGGTTGTTTTTGGCTAAGTATCGAGAGATGTGATTGAGAGTGCTAGTAGTACTTTGAATAGTCCGAGAGACTTGTGTAATAGCCGATATGAAAATTATGAAAGTAATGATAGTGGTGGATTTGGTCTTTGTGGCATGATAAATAGGCTTTGAAAATCCCTATCTGATGGGACAGATAGGAGAAAGAGACGATAGGTGACCTTGGAGTGATACATACTGGTTGAAGGAAATGATAATGAAGGTGAGGTGTATTGAATGAAATGATAATGATGAAGGTGAGGTGTATAGAATGAAATACATGTGAAATTGATAACATGAGTATGGAACGGTAATTAAAGAAAAGTTGTTAGTGGAAATCTTAGGTATGTTGCCTTTAATGTGAGAAATTCATGATGAACTATGTGTTAAGTGTTGAAATGATTAATTGAAATTGCAAGTATGATCTAGAGTATAAAATTCAGGAGTGGATTCGTGATTGAAAGCTTTGAAATGACTGATGTGAGGTATGAATTGTAATGGGTGGTCCATAGAGTACCAGTTAAAGGTCTTGAGAAAGAGATTTGCCATTGTGTTTGGGCGAAAGTGGTGAAGTTGTAAGGCTAGATTGACAGTTGAGCACAGAGATGGTCCTTGTTAAAGATAAGGTGTTGTGATGAAAAATTGTACGCTGTAGGTTAAGGACATGAGAAAAGAAAAGTTGTAGATGCGAGTTGTGGCTAAGTGCCAAAATGGGGATTGTTCCCTCAAAAAAATAAAAATATAGTGAGCATGAACTAGATGATTATTCGGTGAATTGCACTAAGAGGCTGTGAGATTGCATAATAGTGTTTGATGTGGAATAAGAAATGTGAAAGAGATTGATGACAAGAGTTAATACTCCGTGGAGATAAAATTCAAAGAAGGAAAATTGTGGCTGTAGTGTGCCAATAAGTAAGAGTTGCCTGTGTGGCACATATTGAATAGGATGTAGCATAACCCTATGGGTATATAGGTTGATATGTTAATTTGGTAGGAACACCTGCCAAGAGAAAATATGAGCTATATGTGCTAGGTAGCCGGACTTGTGAAATGAAACTGAAAAGAAATTAAAAGCAATTGGCTTGTTAAAGCAGAAAAAGAGCACAACTGTGTGGTGCGCTCCGGTTGTTCACATGTGGTGTCACCGGTTGGTATTGAAATTGGAAAGGACTTGAAGTCTCCCATTGGGCCTTTGAAAGGCAAGGTCATTGTGAAATGGGGCTGAAAAGCCAAAAGATAGAAATGTAAACAATTATTTTGGTGTCCGCGCACTGATGGAGCTTCTTGGGTACGGGGGACTAAGATTCTCTAGCTGTATCCCGAGTTAGCTTATGTGAATAGTTGATTTTGCGGACAAAATTCCTAAAAGGTGGGGTGAATATAACACCTCGGAAAATTAAATGTGAATTTATGTGATAAAATATGGGTTTAAGAGGGAAGGAATAGTGAAAATCCGAGAATTAGGGCCAAAATGGGCAAAAAGGGCAAAATGGTAATTTGCCAAAAACGTGAACCGAGGCATGAAAATGGAGTTAGAGATTTAATATGACAAAAATAATGCTGGAAATGGAATCAGGACGGAAAATTGAGTGAATAGGCAAAATTGTGAAAAAGTGATGAATAGTGACTTTTTAAGTGAAGGATACTGCGGTACGAGTGTACCGATAAGTGTGAAATTTTTATGAGAATTTTGGGGAAAGAAAAATATGACAGGGACTGGAAAAATATGTAGATTAAGAATATATGATCAGAAATTTTATCGGGATTAAAGTTAGATCGCGTGTGGGACCCGTGGGATCAAACCCACTTAAGTTTCCCCTCTTTTCCCCTCACCCTCACGCCCTCTCTCTCTTCTTTCTCTTCTTCCCACCGTGAACCCCCTCCCTTTCACAAAGAACATGACCAATTCTCTCCTCCCTCACAATTTCTTCATTTCTCCACCAAATCACTTGATTTTGGTGTTGAAATCTATTGTAAACAACCTTCTAGATCCATTGGTAGCACTTAGAAGCCATGAAACCACCTCCTTGGGGCGAAAATGGACAAACTCAGATCCGACCCCTTTGGTGTTCTTGGAGTTTTTGAGAGTTTTGGATCTCCTTTGGATTGATGGAGCCTTGGTGGTGTTCCTACACTTGATGGTGAGTATATTTGTGGTATTTTTGTGGTTGATTTCATAGATCTATGAATTTCTGTTCTAAGCTTTGATTTTAGATGTGTGATGATAGAGAGCCCAAATGGAAAAATGCTATTAGATGAAAAGGCCTTAGAATCATGCTTGTAAGCTAGAAATGCTATGTTAATTTTTGGTGAAAAAGTTAGGTTTTTAACTTAGGAAAAATTTGTGGAAATTTCATGAAAATGGGTAAGGGATGTAATTGAATAATTGAATGGTGAACCGTTGGTATAGGTTGATAATATGATTACATGATTAGTATGAGTGTTAAAATGAATTGAAAAGCCTTGGGGCATACCTTGTGAGGAATCCGAATTATGATGAAAATTGAGGAAAAATGATATAAGAATGATGTAATGGAAGTTGAATGATTGAAAATGATGTTTAATTGGATGATGGCATAGTGTGGTATAGTGGAATGAGGAGAAAGAATGTGTGATGTGTGGTGTAATTGGTAAATTAATCTATAAAAGAGATTGAAGTAAAATGGTATGGAAATATAGCCCTTGGCCTAGGTGATTTAAATGATGATAAATTGTGTAAATGAATGGTTTACATTGGAATTGTATTGATAATCATGTTGTGGATTATCTAGGTTGCCTCTTTTGGACGCTTTGGGAGCGGGTAAGCTTGGAGCTTACGTTTGGAGCATGGGCTCGGTATTGAGGTAACCTTTGGAACTGGGGTTTAGCCCTTGTGTGCTCCACCACACCTAGTGGAAGGTTGTGGTTGGATTATGTGATTATGGCATTGTGTGATTGTGTGCTTGTATGCATATTGCTTGGATTTTGTGAAAATTGTTTGGTCACTGGCCAGTTGACGTGTGTTGGTTTGGACATCCGCTGGGCTCGTCCTACGGGAGAATGCCAGTTGGAGATGCCATGGTGTTGACTCTGGGAGCGACATCAGGATGATCCAAGCGGGGGACGTCCGCCGGATAGGGCTCATGAGGAGTTCCGGTTGGGTATTGCCATGGAGTCTTCTCAACCATGGGAGAGGCGCCAGGACTGTCTCGGGATTTATATGATGGAGTCCTTGAACATGAATCCATGAGTGGATGTTCTTGGGTTGTCTCCAGTTGGTGGGTGATATTGCATTGCTTGCATATTGTATGATGTTATATTTGCACATTGAGTGAGCCATGGGGTGGAGAAACCTCCAGGGCCCTTGGTTTACTGAGATATATTTATATATCTCACCCCGTGTTTTGGGGCATCATTTCAGGTTAGGTTGAGCCTGGAAGAGTAGAGCATGATATGCATATTGGGGGCACCATTTGATGAGCATTGGAAGGGGACATTTATTGCATATGTTTTATGCTTTAGAATTAGATCATGAACTTGTGCATGTTGAAAATGCCATGCCTTGTATGTTCATGACTATATGTTGAATCCTTTCAATTTGATGTATCTGTAGGAGCATGGGACTTGTCCATTGCCACATTCATTGTATTAGAAGCCTTGGTGAATATGTTGTAAAATGGACCATATTTGATGTAAAATGGCCATTATGTTAAAGACCTTGTATATGATACATAATTGAATGAAAATGCATGTTTGAAGGGCCTGGAGCCTAAATTAGAGTATGTTTAAGTGTTGTGTGGAGTACTAAGATGTTAGGGATGGATTACACAACCTTTCTTGGGGCTTAAAATGCTGTAATCTGTCACTTTTACTGCATAGTAATCGATTACCCAAGCATGGTAATCGATTACCATGCAACAGGGGACGAAAAATTGGCTACTGTCTTCACTGGTAATCGATTACTGAGCTTTGGTAATCGATTACCATGTGAGGTAATCGATTACCCAAAGTGGGTAATCGATTACCAGAACAGAGGAAGTGAAAAATTGGCTACTGCCTCATTTTTGACAGGTGGTAATCGATTACCACCCACTGGTAATCGATTACCACAGTGTAAATTTTGAAAATTTAAGTTTTTCTAGACTAAAAGAAAGGGGTTTAACTTGATGGGTAGAACTCCACATGGTGCGTGGTTTGAAACCACGCGTAACTAATGTAAAGGGGTAGAACTTGGTAAGATATGAGCTTAAGTTGATGGGTTTAAATGAGTTGAATAAAAAGAAAGAGTAGTGGTGTTGTTAAGCTGAATGCTTCCGTGTTTTGCATTTACAATTATAGTGTTGTTTTAATTGATTACGGAAAAGGTTACAGTTATAAAAAGGAATATGATAAAAGGAAAAAGTTTGCCCGTAATTTAATTAACCCAATTACTGTGATTGTAACTGCGCTTAATATCATAATCAATGTTAACAATACCGGTACGTAACGGGCTGTTACATGAGGCTCTCCCAAGTTTTGTCACACAAAGGATTTTTTCTTTTTCAAGGGGATCTGTGGTGGAAGCAGAAGGACCGGCCTTGTAGGTTGTAGTGTACTGAAATGTCAGTCACAATGAGCGTTCAGATGTATTGGGATTAGGGTTCAACTTCAGAATGGCTACTCCTTGTAATCTATATTGACCATAGTAATTTTTATGTTTTACCTATGGAGGTAGGACTATAGTTCGCTGTAGCTTTGAGCATGTTAAATTATGTACCTATTTTTTCTCTCCATATTTTCTGTTTGTGCTACTGGTTACATCAGTTGACTTTTTGGTTGTAACTTTACTATGATTTCTTTTTGTTTTTTGTCTTTTTAATGTTATCTGTTGTTCTACACTGATATGAAATTTAATCTCTTGATTCCATGATTTTTTTATTAACATACATTGTATGGATATATTATTATTATTTGCTTTTTATTTTTTGGTACAGAAAGGGAACAGGAAGCTAGGCTCAATCATCATGAAGAAGCTACCTTCGTAAGTATGCATACTCTCTATTTGTTATAAATTATAACACCATTTACACCTCTTGATTAAGAATTCATTTTTGGGGTGTAAGTGGAATGTCCATCCGTTTGATTTTATGATAAATTGTGTTTCGTTTTTATATTTTGTCCTGGCGACAACAAAAATATTTTTAGGCTATTCTTAGTTTGACCACAATTTTTTAATATTACATCAAATATACTATTCCTACCTCTGTATCTGTTGAATTATTGTTGTAGTTAAGGATTTTAAGTGTCAGAATATGCCTCTCTTAGCTTGTTTATATTGCATTCCAAAGTGAGCTTACAAAAAATGATGTAATTTGTGGAGGTTATATTTGCAACTAGTGGAGGTCTTTGTCCCCCACAACATATATTTGTGGGGGTTCCCCCAAACCCCAGTATTACATGCGCCACAACCTATTTTGTGGGGGTTTTGTGTGCAACGACACTATTTGTTGAAGTATTTTTTGAAGGTTTTAAACCCCCACAAATGTTGCAATTTCTGGCATTCTTCAACCTCCACAATATGTTGGATTTTCTGTAGGTTAAAAACCTCCACAAAATGTTGCAATTTCTGGCATTCTTTAACCTCCACAATATTTTTGATTTTCTGTAGGTTAAAAACCTCCACAAAATGTTGCAATTTCTAGCATTCTTCAACCTCCACAATATGTTTGATTTTCTATAGGTTAAAAACCTCCACAAAATGTTTCACTTCCTAGAGGGTGTAAAATGCACAAAAATTTTTACTGCAAGCCCATCAATAGCACCTCTAACATGTACCCGTACAGGTCTGACAGGGCCATTTCTTTCGCCTGCAGAAGATTCAGCAACATATATTTCCCACAATATATATTTCATTCCCAGGCATATTGTTCTGATTATGTTCTTGCATGTAAGAACCAGTGGTAGAAGCTCCATGTGAAAATGCAAATTGCTTCTGGCAAGTGCAAGCCATACTCATAAGGGAACAAACTTTGCACGTATCAGCAGCAATTTCTTGCACCCTCTGACTAGAAGCATCTAAAAAAGCCATAAAGTTTAAAACACCAAAACAATAATGTCAATAGCATTTCACAACCAATAATTTCTGTACCAAGAATAGTAATTACTACACCAAGTTTAATGTCCTATATATTGAATGATTGATCTGCAGAGATTGAGGTTGTAATGTATCTAAGTACTGTGCAAACTACTCTAAGTACTGTGCAAACTACTCTGCCACAACCCACACCCCATCAGATAAACCGTACCATTCCATCCAAATTTTCCACCTTTCTCTTCTTTCTCTACTCTCTCTAGCTACCTGCATCTTTATTACACACCACACTGAAAGAAGATAAAGTAGTGAGAGAGTTGAAAAAAGGGTGTCATTTTATTTTATCTATCTCAGACAAATGAGCTAAAGTGTTAGGTAATTTGTTTAGCTTGATGTTTGCATGGAACGTACTAGCCCTGGATGTTGTAAACCCTATTATTGGTTTATAGCTACAAACACTACTCTTCATAGGGTCAGATTTTAAAGAAAGAGTGTGTGTGTGTTTGTGTGGGGGCGCGTGCTTGTGTCAGTCATATATCTCCAACCATCCCAGTGGTGCTGCTCTAGGGGTTTTCTGAAGGGTTATTTTTTTTTTGGGTTCATGGAGAGGAAGAGAAATAACACTAGACTTGTAAACAAAACCCAGCTTTGTAACAGTGTCTCCTTCATTTTCATACTCTCAATTTGCACACTGATCTTCACAAGTACTACTGGCTCCGCCAATACATGTCTAGGTATGCAATTCTTCCACACCCTTTTTAATCTGACATTTACACAATGAATTATCCACCTCTATAAAACTTCTTAACCCTATGATACTATTTCAAATGATAGATTTATGACATTTTGATTTAATTCATACCCCTTTGTCCCTTCTCCATTGCAGATACTAGGTGTCCCATGTTTGCCAAAGCTGATAAAGATTTTCAGGTATAAACTAGTCCTATTCTTTATCCATCCAGTACAAACATGTTTACTAATTACTATTCCTCTATGTCCCTTGACTTATCTTTAACTATTGCATGTAGCATCAAATTAAAAATTACCACAACAACACTTGTTTTTATTGTAATTATGCTAAATAGGTCTAACGGTGAAGATTTAGATTTTAGACTTGAGACAGAACTTTTCAATTGAAATTATATGCTTAATAAAATAAAGGGTTCTATTTTTTGGTCTAAAATAAACTAGTGATGGACGACCATGGTTGTGGTTGTGTGCGAGTAAACTGTGGAAGTTTGAAACTGTGTTACGCAACTGGAATAAACCTTGGATGGTGACAGTCTTCAAGCATAAGAGGAATTACTAGCCAATAAGTACAACTTTGACAGCAAAGAGAATAATGTATGTGCATGTGAAAACAGTAAATAGAAAAAACTAGACAACAACATACGTCAATATTTTTTTTCAAATCGCTCACCTATACCATGCTAGAAGTTAAATAGACAGTATATATAAACCTTTGAAAGAAAATACCTCTTGTTTTCTTGCTTTCAACTTCAAATCCTTCAACTTTTCAAAACAACTGCATGTACCATTTAAGAAAATATTAAAAAAATATTCAAGGTAAGTATAAAATTAAGAAAGATCTATAAATATAATTAATTTTATAAATAATTAAGTTGAACATGATATTTATATATTAAAGATATAAAACAAAGAAAAGTCCAGGATACGGGATACAGCCAACTGGGAATTGCTGATACATTATAAATTCATAAGATTAGTGGGGTTAAAATCATATTTCATTAGAATGAACTATAAAGGTGACTATGAAAATGATGAGGTCAAGGTCCCTATATATGTGGTTCTGCACACTACAAAATAAATATCTTAAATAATATTACTGTCATCAATAGTGAATAATCACAGTAACTAGCTTCCGTCAACTAGCTAGCAAAAAGGGACTAATTTCAATTTTCAAACCCAAAGGTTACCTAAAACAGTGCCCTCAATCACACAAGGGGATGAATGAATGCTTAATGAAGATGTTGACGTTAGTGAAAAAACGTGAAGAAGGTTTCTGTTAAATTCCTTTTTCTCTTTTTTTTAAGTTTGGGTTGAAAGATGAACAAAAATGGCGTGTTTCCCATTTCCTTAACCTTGGTGAAGCTCCAATTCCAATGGCGGGGCATAGCGAAAGTGCGTTTGAAGTGGGTCAAAAACCGAAGCCTGGACCACATTATCGACAAGGAAACCGATCTGAAGGCCGCTTCGCTTCTCAAGGACGCCATCAAGCGCTCCTCCACCGGCTTCCTCACCGCCAAATCCTTCGCCGATTGGCAAAAATCGTTGGGGCTAACCGTCCCCGTCCTCCGCTTCATGCGGCGGTACCCAACTCTGTTCGACGAGTTCCCTCACCCTCGCTGGCCCAGCGTCCCGTGTTTCCGTTTAACCGACACAGCACTGCTATTGGACTCTCAAGAACAGAGCATCCACCATAATCACGAGAATGCCACTGTCGAGAGGCTCTGCAAGTTGCTCATGATGATGAGGACTCGAACGATGCCGTTTCAGTCCCTTATTCCTCTCAAAGGTTACCTAAAACAGTGCCCTCAATCACACAAGGGGATGAATGAATGCTTAATTTCAATGTTCTGCTTGGTGATAATTTGAATTACAAATCTTAGTTTCACTACAAATCTTGGTGATTATCTATGTAAGAAACCCTAGCAGAGATGTTAATTTGTAAATCTAAAGAACAATAAAATTAATACAATCCAATAAATCAATTTTAAAATTAATAAGGTAAGAGAGAAAAGAATTACTGAATTTCATGAGTTTTTCGATTATATCTTATGAATGAAGAACTTATAGGAATCAACTTTAAATTCAACAGCGAAACAGAACTTACACGAATCAACTTTAATTTCAACAGCGAAACGAAGTGAAGTTCTAAATGTAGAACAGAGAGTGTATACTCTTGCTGCTCAAAGGTTTACATTACAGTATCCATTGGTTACTGAGAATAGAGAATGGAAGAATAGAATAGAGTTAATAGAGAAGGAAATGAAAGAAACGTGATCTTTTTTTTTTAATTTACCCTTGCTTTGCTTAGGGAATAAAAGAGCCAAAGAATAAAAAAAATGCTTGAAGCGTTTTAAAGACGGCAGAATAAGTTTTAGAAAGTGGCATAAACGCCAATTTTTTTTCATATAGCGGAGGTCAAAATTGAACGCCAGTAAATGAACGCCAATAAACACACAATTTTTTGTAGTGGCAAAGGTAGTCTCATGCATATCATGTTGGGCGTTAAACCAGACATCTGTCACGCAGTGGGAGTAGTGAGATGGTACCATTTTGAACCTAGAGGAATACTAGATTATTGTTAAGCATGTACTCAAGTAGTGAGATTATATGCTGGTATATTCTAGTGGGAGTCTTGAAAAGCTGAGTTTTCACAAATTCGGTTATTTCAAGTGGATATTGACTCAAGAAAATCAACCTCGAGCTATGAGTTTTACTCAATTAGGATATGAATAGAGGTGGATCTTGTAGACCCAGTTACTAAGAGTTTGACTGAACTTGTGTTCAAGAGGCATGTTACTTCTTTGGGTCTTAGGAGGATCCCAGACTTGCATTAAGCAAGTCGGAGTTATTGGTTTCGTTGTGCTCTTGGAGTAAGACAATGAAACAATAAAATCATTTTCTGAATTTCATAAATAAGGTTTTATTTATTTATTTTGCGCACTATTTACAAACATCAAGGTCCGGATCAAATTGTGGAGTATATGATCATATGGATACGTTCATGGAGGACATGATCATAGGTTCTCACAATTGATGAACAGATTCACAGCTGTTAAATAAAGCTGGGCACTTTATTTAGGCTGCAATATTTTATGAAATGGTTTTGTCTGAATCGTTGTAAAATATTGGTGTTAATTAACATTCACATTGAAAGGATCAAGGAGAGATTTGATTAAGGTTGTTTTTCTGTCATAAGGTATCAAATCTTCAGTTAACTATAGTTATGTAATTGCTCTTAATCATAAGTTTATTATAAATAGGTAATCAAATAGTTTTCATTCTTTGATTTACCAACGGGTGAGGTTCGATCTATTGACGGCCAATAACTCGGTATTTTGGGAGTGAGATTATTTGATTATCGGTATTTATGAGATAAACAACATGGAATTTCTAGGATATGTCCCCTTGATATGTTTCGGTACTTGGATATTAAAGACACTGGCCAGTGCATGTAATCCATTAGAGAAACTAACATAGTCAAGGGAATAAATAATTGATTGAGTTACAGAAAACTTGTCAATCAATTATAGACATTCTATAAAGGGGCGATGCATATTCATGTTATAAATGTTATTAATCTTGGAGTTCAAATTCGGGCTTTTAGTGGAATAGCACCGAATTAGATAATCATTCGTTGATTATCAAGAGCCTTGATTAATAACAGATGGTAGATCCCCAGGCTAGCTCAAGAAAAGGGATGGGACAATTTCAGTTGATGACGACTAGTGGGATACATGGACTTGGGCTTTAGGCTCAAGTTTGTACTCAAGAGCAAGTGGGAGATTGTTGGGTTTTTGTTCTTTTCACTAAAGCCCAATAGGGCAAGAGTGTAAGAAGAGCCCAAGAAACCAAAAAGCCCATTCAGTTTAGGGTTAGGGTTTCTTGGGACCCATATATATTCTATGCTTTAGTCTTCAGCCTCCTCTAGGGTTTCCACTTGGTGGTTGCAGAGGGCTGATGGATGGTCATCTCCCTGAAAGTGAGAGAGTGCCCACACACTTCCCGTTCCCCTTGAGTCATAGTCTGGAAGGTCTGCCACAGTCCAGCATCAAGGGATTTGTTCGTGCTGCGGCGCTGAGGTGAGCAGTTCGTGAAGAGGAATCACATAAGGGAAGATTCTACACGAGATCTGCGCACTAAGAGGTAATCGTGAAACGAGGATGATTCAGTAAGCATACCAATATACTAGGTCCTAAATCGCTTCCGCATAAATCCAATAGTTCCTACATTTAGCATGTTATTCTCTGCATGTTGTTTGGATCACGAATTTTACCTATTTTCTTATTTCTGAACACGAAATTATTCTTATTATAAAAAATAAAATTTAATGTATTTGAGTTAAAAAAATATAAAAATAGCCGGAGTGTAAAACACAAGTCATGATTCACTAGTTTAACTAGTGTAATATAAATAAAATTATAAATATTTAATATTTTCTCAACCATTTATTTAGTTTAATAAGTTTTGAGATCAGATTAAACTTTTATAAGAACTGAAGTTGTATAAAGTATAAAAATGCTGGCATAAACAAAATTTAATTTTATTCAATTAAGGGAAGGTATTGATATTTTCTCTTTTCATAAACAGGGGTATTAGAAATAGAAATGTGATTCACAAGTTGTTATTTTGCTAATGAGAATAAATAAAATGATTATTCTCATTATGGTAGTGGTGCTGGTACCGCTGAGCAAGGTAAAAAGCGCGAAATAGAGGCATGTCAGTGGTAACAAAAAGGAAGAAGAAAAATTAAACAAGAAGTTGAAATAGAAATCTCAATCGCAACCGCATGAGAGAGAGAGAGAGAGTGTGTGTGTGTGTGTGGAGAGGTGCATCATAACATCATAATAAGCATAGCAGTTGATGATTTAATTTAATTTCAATTTGGTTAAGAGTCTAGTTCTCATTTCCTTGACGCCCAAACCAAAAGCAACGCTTTCGTTACGTCGAAATTAAATTTGTGCCGTCGGAAACCTAACTACTTGCTTCACCGTCAGATCAGATCCGATGGAGGCAATCGACGAATTGGTTCAGCTCTCCGATTCTATGCGCCAAGCCGGCGCTGTCCTCGCCGACGACGATGTTGACGACTCCAAGCGCCCTTCAACTTTCCTCAATGTCGTTGCCCTTGGCAATGTCGTAAGTTTTTTCTTCTACATTTTTGATTTCAGCATGATAACAGAACTGATTGCAAATTACATACCAACTGTGTCACTCTTTTGGATCCGTACTAAAACAAACAATTCTGGTACTGGTGGATCAGGGTGCTGGAAAATCTGTTGCCTTGAATAGCTTGATTGGATATCCTGTTTTGGTATTTCTTATTTCCAATATTATCATCTTCTCTCTTTCTCTTTAATCTTTCTTTATTTACCGTTTAAATCGGTGGTTATAAACTGCAGCCAACCGGTGAAAATGGTGCTACCAGGGCTCCCATTAGCATTGAATTGAATAGAGATACCTCTTTAAACAGCAAGTCCATCATCCTCCAAATTGATAATAAATCTCAATAGGTTTCTGCAAGTATGAACTTTACCTCGTTCTAACTTCATTTGCATACTCATTTTCCACTTTGACACCACATTTTGTTTAAAAAATATCATGTTTCTGATCGTCTTAGTTTTTTTTGTTTCCATTATCATAGGTGCCCTTCGACATTCTCTACAGGATAGACTAAGCAAAGGTTCATCTGGTAGGAGCCGTGATGAAATATATCTGAAACTACGCACCAGTACTGGTATGTCCATTGTCATATAATATATCTCTCTTTCCGCTTTCCTCTTCACTCTTGTCTTGTCTATATATGTTTTTGTTTTCAATTTTATGGGGAAACAAAAAATGACGGAATTCAAAGGATTTTGCTTTTTTGGGTAATTTGGGTTTCTCTCCTTTTTTTGGCTTTTGGTAACATAAATCATGTATCATATGTTTTTTATCCTGTAAAATCTTTTGCTTCAATTTGCTCTCCTAGTGTGGCGCTGGTACTCAATTTTTTTCAGAATTATGTATGACCCACTAGAGTGATTTTCTTTATTTTGTTCAAATCAAATGACACCTTAGTGTAGTATTAAATGTACCTGTGAGTGCTTTAATGAAAGAGTGAAATCCTTATTACCTGTAATATGAACCGATCGTTCATGTTCCGTGCATTATCCTTGGAATCATTTAAGGCTTCTTTGTCTTTATTGCATTCTCACAAGCCATAATGGATTTTAACCTTGCAGGCCTACTACTACAGAGGCCAAGTTGTTCTTGACAGTTATTGCTTCTGATCTGAAGTAAAAATAGTAATGTAAAACCATTACCTTAGTGCTTTGCTGCCTCACTTTGTTCATTTTACATACAGGATCATTGAGAATGATCTTTTCAAACAAGACTGGAGGTCTAGATCAAAGAATGAGATAGGCCAGTATGTTGTCCTAAAATGGACCCTCGCACTTCTCATTGGGTTAGGCACAGGGCTTGTTGCCTTCTTCAATAACATTGGAGTTGAGAATATTGCTGGTTTCAAGCTTCTACTTACCAACAATCTCATGCTCACGCGAAAGTATGACTATTCTTCTCATTGTGTGCTTTATACCCGTGCCTTGTCTTCATAATTAAGGTTTTATTTTATAATTGTAGTTTTACCATCCTTAATCCTTTTGGTTTTGAACTTAATATTATTATTATTATTTTATATTTTGTGTTCATTTTCTGTTATACATTTCATATTTCTGCATAATGGTTTGGGAAATTTTGCAAATCTGTTCATAATTTTATTAATAAACCGCAGCATATGTTTATCTCGAACTCTTGGGAATCCAACCCCTAACCACAACCATGGCCATCACAGAATAACATTTTTAATGAGAGACATGCTCAATGTTACACAACAGCCTTCAGAGAAACCTGACACTACTAAGGTCACTGGTCAAATACCTTTCTCAAAACCTGTAGGCTTTTTTCCTCCTAATGGAGGGATTCTGATACGATCCTATCCTAGTCAGCAAACGGTTTAAGTGTGCATAGAAGAAAAAGAAGATGCTGAGTCATCAAAGTTTGTTAGGAGTAAGTCACATTGGATGGTACGGGATCACGTTGAGTGAGCGGGTTCTATTTAGAGGAGGGGTTCAACATTCTGAAAGGGGCATCTGGAATCTTTGGGAAGTTTGGGATCCTTTTGGATATTGGGAGAGAGTGAGACCTCTAGAATTGTCTCACAATATCTTTTATATTTCTTGCTTTGTGATTTCTTTTCTGCCATTGTAATTTCCTAATTTCTGCAAGTTTGGTTTTTAAGAGTCTCTGTTGTAGTTGTGGTTTCAATATATAAAAGTATAAGATTCAGATCCAAATTTGGCATTTATTCATTTCAATATGTTGATTAGTGTTTGGTCTGTATCAATTGGTATCAGAGCTCCGATCTAGGAGCTCTGTGGGCATGGTAGCGACTAGAAGCATGGAAACCAGAATGAAGGTTGTGGAAGAAGAGCTGCGCAGGAACTATGATTGTCAGGATGAAGTGATTCGAAGGCTTGACGCTAATGACGCTCGACACAAAGAAGTTCTATTAAGGATGGACGCTAACGAAAGGGGAATGGCAGAAATCATCCGGCGATTGGACGAAATGGCTAGGGGGAGACAGAGGCGTTTCAGAGATGGGGAGAACAACCTCGAGGATGATGAAGCCGAATCACTTGCAGCAGAAATAGTTACGTCTAAGAAGGAGACCACAAAGGAGAGGAAAACTGGAAAGGTGATTGTGGCAGAAGATGAAAATGATTCTTTCGTCTTTGTGATAGAAAAACCAGAGAACATGGAAGGGAGGAAAGAGATTGAGACGGTTAAGAAGAAGCATGTAATCGAAGAGGTGGCTGGCGCGACTCAAATACCGTGGAGTAGCCATGGCGAAGCAGTGACAATAAATAGAAAGCAGACATTAGTTGCTGCACGGAAGGAGCACGACGAAGACGCCATATGCAGTAAAGATCAAAGGAAAATGAGGAAGGTTCAGAGTGTGCAAGTTCCGGCGATACCACACCCATCGGAAGTGGTTGTCGATCCTCTTCCATTACCGGAGCCACCAGACATGAAATGTTTTGAGAGAGAAAAAGAGTACAAATGGGAATGGAGAAGGCAGCTACAAGGTGAAGGACGAATGTCAGGGAAGAGTATTAGGTCAAGAAGGGGAATGGGCCAAATATTAGATCAAGCCCAATTTAATATCCATCATTTTAAAACCCAACCTGAAGGATTGATAAAGTGGGCCTGTGAATCTGAAAAAAAAAAAAACCAAAGGAAGGGGCATAAATGGGAAGCCCAATTTAATATCCATCATTTTA
This sequence comes from Gastrolobium villosum, assembly GCA_032173675.1. NCBI lineage: Eukaryota > Viridiplantae > Streptophyta > Magnoliopsida > Fabales > Fabaceae > Gastrolobium > Gastrolobium villosum. Next base: position 37,274 of record JAVKPL010009332.1, read on the forward strand.
AAACCCAACCTGAA
>JAVKPL010009333.1:0-15000 GCA_032173675.1 Gastrolobium villosum
CACATGATCTCCGACTTCGAAAGATAGAGGCTTATGACGCTTGTCGTAATAACTCTTCTGTCTGGCCTGAGCCCTCTGCATATTCTCCCGAATCTTCTTTACTTGTTCGGATGTTTCTTGAATTAGATCAGGTCCTAACATACTTCGCTCACCCACTTCCGTCCAACATAAAGGGGATCTGCATTTTCTCCCATACAAAGCTTCATACGGTGCCATCTGAATGCTGGAGTGGTAACTGTTGTTGTAAGCGAACTCAATCAAGAAAGATAACTATCCCAGCTGCCTCCTAACTCCAAAACACATGCTCGCAACATGTCCTCTAAGGCTTGAATGGTGCGTTCCGTCTGGCCATCGGTCTGCGGATGATAAGCAGTACTCAACCTCAGTTGGGTCCCTAATGCTCTTTGAAAGGATTCCCAAAACTTAGATGTAAACTTGGGATCACGATCACTGACAATACTCGTAGGAACTCCGTGCAGCTTCACAATCTCCTGCAGATAAATTCTAGCAAGCCTTTCTGTATCATATGTGGTTCTAACACGCAAGAAATGAGCTGACTTCGTTAAACGATCGACAATCACCCAGATAGAATCATATCCTTCTCGCGTCCGAGGAAGTCCAACTACAAAATCCATCGAAATACTGTCCCACTTCCATTCGGGAATCTCCAAAGGTTGAAGGAGTCCCGACGGTTTCTGATGTTCGTACTTCACCTTCTGACAAGTTAAGCATCGAGATACATACTCCGCAATATCACGCTTCATACCCGGCCACCAAAACGAGGTCTTCAAATCATGGTACATCTTCGTGGATCCAGGATGAACTGCGTACTTACCCTTGTGAGCCTCCTGTAAAACTTCTTGCTTCAACTCTTCATTCGGCACAACCAGCCGTCCTTGGAATCTCCAGACATCATTCTCATCCTTTACTACCTCTTGGTTACCAACCAACTTGCGGACTAACTCTTCATCTTTCTGAGCCTCCTTGATTCTACTGATAAATTCATTCTCCACCTTTATATTTCCCAATCTTATGCTACTTCCTCTCTCGTCTACCGATAAGTTCAAGTCTCGAAAGGCCTCAAACAACTTCAATTCTTCCATCATCAGAGTTGCAGTGTGTAGTGTCTTCCTGCTCAGGGCGTCAGCTACCACGTTTGCCTTTCCTGGGTGGTATTTAAGTTCAAAATCGTAGTCCTTCAGAAATTCCATCCACCGACGTTGCCGCATATTCAGCTCCTTCTGGTCGAACAAGTACTTCAAACTCTTATGATCGCTGAACACGTCAAACTGCGAACCATACAAGTGGTGCCTCCAGATTTTAAGTGCGAACACTATAGCTGCTAACTCCAAATCGTGCGTAGGATAATTTTCTTCGTGAGGCTTCAGTTGTCGAGATGCATAAGCTACTGCCATACGGTCCTGCATCAACACGCATCCAAGTCCTTTCAGCGACGCATCGCAGTAAACTTCGAACTTTCGAGTAGGATCCGGAATCGTGAGTACGGGAGCACTCGTCAATCTGCTCTTTAGCTCCAAGAAACATTCTTCACAGGCTTCAGTCCACTCAAAAGGCTTATCCTTCCGAGTGAGACGAGTGAGAGGTTGCACTATCTGAGAGAAATTCTGGATGAACCTTCGATAGTATCCAGCCAGACCTAAGAAACTTCTTACTTCAGTAACCGTCTTGGGTCGTTCCCAATTCATGACAGCTTCGACTTTGCTGGGGTCCACCGCGATACCTTCTGATGAAATGACATGGCCCAGAAACTGGACCTCTTTAAGCCAAAACTCGCACTTCGACCATTTCGCGTACAACTGCTTCTCCTTCAAGACTTGCAAGACAATCCTCAGATGTTCCGCGTGCAGCTCTTCATTAGCCGAGTAAATCAGGATATCGTCGATAAACACAATAACGAACTGATCAAGAAACGGGCGGAAGATGCGGTTCATGTAGTCCATGAATACCGCTGGAGCATTCGTAAGTCCGAATGGGATCACCTGATATTCATAGTGCCCATAACGAGTCCTAAAAGCGGTTTTCGGAATATCCTCCGGTTTGACCCGGATCTGATGGTATCCCGATCGTAAATCTATCTTGGAAAAGACTCTGGCTCCTCTCAGCTGGTCCATCAAATCGTCGATCCTCGGTAGCGGATACTTATTCTTCACCGTGACTTTGTTCAGCTGGCGGTAATCTACACACAGACGTAAGCTTCCATCCTTCTTCTTAATCAAGATAGCTGGAGCACCCCATGGAGAAGTACTCGGTCTGATGAATTCCTTTGCCAAAAGCTCTTCTATCTGCTTCTTCAACTCGCGCAGTTCCAAAGGTGCCATGCGATACGGGGCAATAGAGATTGGTCCGACTCCAGGAACAAGTTCGATCGAAAATTCTATTTCCCTATGAGGAGGCAATCGAGGTATTTCATCCGGGAATACCTCCTCGAATTCTCTAACTACCGGTACATCCTGAATTTGTTTGTCAATCGAGGTCTCAGCCTCGATCGACAAAAGATACCCTGCTGCTCCCTTGCGGAGCTCTTTTCTAACTTGCAATAAGGAAATGAAAGAGAAAGGTTGAAAATTACCATCCTTTGCAGGAACAATGACTTTCCCCGCTCGACAATCCAAAGTTATCCCGTTTTCCGTCAACCAGTCCATACCGATAATCACATCGAAGTTGAATACCGGCAGGACCACCAAGTTAACTGTATACGTGTTCCCTTCGTACTGCAAGGTAACACCTCTGCAGATCTCTGAGGCTGTGCACGATCCTCCCGTAGGTGTGCTGATGTGTAACTCAAAGGGTAACGGGGTTGGGGTGATGCCTATTCTCAATGCAGTATGCTTTGCCATAAAAGAACCAGACGCTCCAGAATCAAAGATAACAGAAATTGGGTGACCATTCAGAATGACATTACCTTTTATCAGGTTGGGAAACTTCTGCGCTTCATTTGCATCCAATGTGAACACTCGAGCTTGCGGAGGCTGTTGGTCAGCGTTCTGGGGGCACTTGTAAGCAAATGACCTTGCTGGCCGCATCTGAAGCATGCATTGTTGCCCTTGCGACAAACTCCAGAGTGATTCTTTCCACATGTGGCACAAACAGTCGCGCCCTGACGTCCAGTCGATGATTGACCCACCGTAAAGTTTCTCTTAAAGTTTCCAGGCCGCGCCTGCAACGGCGTACCTCTGCCTCGACCCCTACCAGGTGCCGCCCTGAAGAATCTGCCTGCTCGGTTTCCTCCGTGGAATTGTGGTGGTGGCTTGTTCAAGTTCTTGGCCTCGTTAATGATTCCTTCGGCCTGACGACTCTGGTTGATGAGTTCCGGAAGTGTACGATTAGCCGTCGTCAGAATGAGCTTGCGAATTTCCGGATGTAATCCGCTCTCGAACTTCTCTACCTGCCATTCTTCATCGTAAATGTTCCGATCGAAGTTGGCGTACTCGATCAGCTGCCCGAACTTTGCGATATACTCATTCACCGTCATGTTATCCTGCCTGAGAGACAGCAGTTCAGTGTGCTTCATCCTTCTCATTGCCTTAGGAAAATACTTGTCCAAAAACACTTGTCTGAACACGGCCCATGTTAGTTCCACGTCCTGAGCTCTCAGCAGAGCCCTCGCACCAGTCCACCATGTTAACGCTTCTCCCATCAGCTGGTACGACGCGTAGTCAGTCTTCTGCGCTTCTGGGCATGCCATGCGTTCGAAGATATGCTCAATCATCTGCAGCCACTTTGCTGCAGCCTCGGGGTTGTCCTCACCCTCAAAGGTGGGTGGTTGGAAGTTGCGGAAGTCTTTCAACCTCCGACGGGCAATTTCTTCTGCATTTTCATGCAGTGGGGGTTGGTTCTGATTCTGTTGTCTATGGTCGCGCCACTCTTGGCTCATATTCTGGATGAACGTTGCCAGTCCTCCAATAGTGGTGATAAGGTCTTCTTCTGCATCGCCAGTCCTTCCCCGAGTTGAACCTCGACCACCTGCCATGATTCTGCACTCACAATATCAGGAAATGAGTTGATCAGGCTCACCGCAAGTTATCCATGGCAGCAGTCTCAAGTAGGTACTCGAGTTCAATTCGGACAAGTTAGCTATGCATCCGTGTCTTATCACAGAACAGTCCTAACAATCTAACTACCCTAGCTAATATATACTTAACTATAGCACACTTAAACAGTCAATCAGCAGATAAACACAAACAACAATCAATTCAATCAAACACAAGCAATTCCATGGACCAAACTGCTCTGATACCAATTAGTGTAACGCCCTCCCTTGTATGCATCCAAGAGAGTCGTTTGCTAAGCGGAATTAGAGTCGTTAACGTCACATGAGCTAACAAAGCAGTATACAAATCCGTATAAAATTTTTCAACACTTAAATTCTTTTCATAAAGGTTTTCCAAAATAGTCATTGTTCACAAAAGTTCAAGCTAACATAAGCATGATGAAGACTACAGTCATCCAAAAGTACCAAAACATTAATCATTACAGTTATCCATTTAAACAAACAGCAACACTGATAATCCACGCATCAGCAATCAACAGCAAACATCACGTCTTCAAGTGCTTTTATGTCCTCCTGCCATTTAGGAAAATAGCAGCCCCGAAGGGGTGAGAATAATCCCAGTAGTGTGGCAATAAAACCAGTAATATAACAATATTAACTAGGCACAAAATTAGAAACAGTCACTTCAACATATCCTTGTTCCTTTTCCTTTTTATCATATTCATATATTGCGTATATAACGCCTTTCCTTTGCGCTTTTAGCACCGTCGTGCGCGCACTTCCCAGTGGAATCAAATATACCCTTGGCACCTGAGCTCCATGTGGATTCCATCTGAGGGCCTATGCGGACTGATGCCAAGTGTCCCATACCCCGGTACCTTGGGGATGCCTATATGATGCTTGCTCAAACACATGGTCCTGTACATAACTATTCTAAAACAAGGCCTATATGATCATGATATATGCATGTCATGCTATGCTTTCACACACAAAGCGTAAAAATGCGGTATAATGTAAGGTGCATGCATATATACCTTTCATATGCGTTATGCTGCCCCATAACGTCTTTACCTCATAGTCATATAGCCTTCACGGCACATTTTTGGCAGTTTCCTTTCATTATAATGGAACACAATATTTTTACGGCATATGGAGCATCATGTTACAATTCTATACCAGTAGTCAATAGTTACATTAGGCATCATCGCCTGACACTTACCTTAGCTTTCCTTAAATATTACCAACGGCAGCGAAATATTCTCACTTCTTAAGCGCACCTAAATCAATTAAAACTAATCATTTACAGTGGCTATTTACAGCAGAACAGAGAGCATACAGCAGTGGCTTACAGCAGCCAAAACAGTGAGCATTTACAGCAGCAAAACAAAACAGTGAGCATACAGCAGCAAAACAGTGAGCATACAGCAGTGTTTACAGCAGCCAAAACAGTGAACATACAGCAGCAAAACAGTGAGCATACAGCAGCAAAACAGTGAGCATACAGCAGTGTTTACAGCAGCCAAAACAGTGAACATACAGCAGCAAAACAGTGAGCATACAGCAGTGTTTACAGCAGCCAAAACAGTGACGTTTTAAACGTTTTCAAAACAGAAACAGTGGCATTTTTAAAACAGAAACAGTGGCACTTTGAGGAGTAAAACAGTGGCATTTTTATGTATAAAACAGTGGCATGGAATGACTTAAACAGTGGTACATTATGCATAAAACAGTGGCATATGATGACTTAAAACAGTGGCCTTTTATGCATAAAAACAGTGGCATTTTAAGCATGGAAACAGTGGCATTTCATGACTAAAACAGTGGCATTTTAAGCATGGAAACAGTGGCATTACATGGCTAAAACAGTGGCATTTTAAGCATGGAAACAGTGGCATTTCATGACTAAAACAGTGGCATTTTAAGCATGGAAACAGTGGCATTACATGGCTAAAACAGTGGCATTTTAAGCATGGAAACAGTGGCATTTTATGAGTAAAAACAGTGGTATTACATGCATGAAAACAGTGGCTTAAGGGCACTAAAACAGTGACATACATGTGCAGAAACAGTGGCATGTAATGTGCAGAAACAGTGGCTTTTAAGTGCAGAAACAGTGGCAGTGGCATGTAATGTGCAGAAACAGTGGCTTTAAAGTGCAGAAACAGTGGCATGTGCAGAAACAGTGGCATTTATGTACATAAAACAGTGGCATTTGTGTACATAAAACAGTGGCATTTGTGTACATGAAACAGTGACATATATTGGTGATATTGATGAACCGAAACAGTGGCATACATCTTCAAAACAGTGGCATAATCATACAAGAATTAGTGGCCTAAGCTCAAACATAACCATAAGATTTTTATGCATACAATTCATCATGAAGTGACTCCATTCTTATACTTTTATCATGCTCAACCAAGGATCCAAAGTAACACAAATACAAGAAGACATTCAAGCATTCATACATGGCTACACTAAGAAAGAATTCAAGGTTCAAGGCCTACCTCTTGTAGCACACACTTCACAACACACTTACTAGCTCCACTTCACAACAAGTCCTCTCTTCCTAGGAGGTCCTATGCGCAAGCAAGGTGAGGAACAAGCTAGCACTAGCTTGGTGTATGGTTGAGGTGAAGGAGAGGGGGAGTTGGCTTGACAAAGTCTTCTTGCTCCAAGGTGGCTTGTTGGTGTGGCTAGAGGGAGTGAGGAGGAGGAGAAGAATTTGCTGCACAAGTGAATGGGGGCAGCCCCTCTCATGCGCAAATTTAAAGAGAGTGAGGAGAGGAGTTGCTATGATTAACCATCATGGAAGGTTCAGATTTCTTGGGGCTGAATCTAAGGCTGAATCAAGCAAGGTTTGCTTCTTCTTTACTCTATTTACATGCAAGAGGTGAGGGAACATTTGTTCAACTATGAGGGCTGTCCAAGTCAGAGGAATTTTCTGCATAAAAGACCAAGATTTGCGCACCTAGGGAGTGGAAAGGAAGTGTCAAGTGCACATGCAAGAGCTTAGCTAAGTCAACAAGTAAACTAACCATGTGGCAGCCCAAAAATCTGCACTTATGCAGTCCTTGGTGCGCAAATCATGAGAGGAAAAGAGGTGCATGTGGGTGCAGATTTGTGACAGTCCAAGCACTCATATTGGGGCTGTCATTGTGCAGAAAAATTCTGCATAAAAAGCCAAGCTATGCGCACAATGATGAGGGGTGAGGGAGGTTCACTAAGTCCACAAGCTAGAGGGCTTTGTGGCAGCCAAGGATTCAGATTTATGGAGCTGCCCTCTGCACAAAAATGATGGGAATGCAGTCTCATGATGCATGTGGAAGGAGGAAGAGATTTGACTCATGAAGGGCTGCAAAAGCTTACCAAAAATCTGCACAATGCAGTCTCATGATGGAGGGTGAAAGTGGTTATCCAAGTCAACAAGTTATGCAGTTTGTGTCACAAAAAAAATCTGCATCAAAGCCCCTCCCATGTGCGCCCAAAAATGGAGATTTATGCAGCCTAAATCATGCTAAAATGCACATGTGTCTACCATGCAATGAGGATTAAATAAAATTATGCATAATCAAGTTGAGGTGGCGGTTTAACAAGGCAAAATTGCAGATTATAAAGGTCCTAATTACTCTCACTTGTGCGCAAAAGTGAGAGGGAAAAAACTTTGAAGCCAAGTGGTTGTTACTTGATGCACAAAACAACCTAATTGGGCAAGGCTTAGGGGAAATAAGAATGGTTACAATTTTGGGCTGAATTGGCTTGATCCAAAAGCCATCCTTGGGCCATTGGCCACTCACACCAAAGGATCCATTCACATAAGTCCAAAAGCAACAAGTCCACACACACACACTAGCCCACATCCAAACACTAATGCCTTCTAACACATACTCACATTACTCACATGATTTTAATAAATTCATATGCCTACATATACACCCTCCTATGATTTAATTTAATTAATTACCTTAGTCTTATCCAAGGAATAAAAATCAAACAATTCACAAGCCATAACACATAACACATAAACCATACATCCGAATTCTACACATGTACATATAGCATATAGTACTTAGGTATTATACTAATTATACGGGATGTTACAATTGCGATGCGGGATGAAACATGGATGATATTAATGAGTTAGTTATAAAGTAATGAGGCTGTTATGTGTGGAGTTATGTTATTCATATCAATGATTAATGAGTCAGTTATAAAGTAATGAGGCTGTTACGTGTGGAGTTTAGTTATTCAGATCAATGAAGAGGATTGCGATGCGGGATGAAACTTGGATGATATTAATGAGTTAGTTATAAAGTAATGAGGCTGTTATGTGTGGAGTTATGTTATTCATATCAATGATTAATGAGTCAGTTATAAAGTAATGAGGCTGTTACGTGTGGAGTTATGTTATTCAGATCAATGAAGAGGATTGCGATGCGGGATGAAACTTGGATGATATTAATGAGTTAGTTATAAAGTAATGAGGCTGTTATGTGTGGAGTTATGTTATTCATATCAATGATTAATGAGTCAGTTATAAAGTAATGAGGCTGTTACGTGTGGAGTTATGTTATTCAGATCAATGAAGAGGATTGCGATGCGGGATGAAACTTGGATGATATTAATGAGTTAGTTATAAAGTAATGAGGCTGTTATGTGTGGAGTTATGTTATTCATATCAATGATTAATGAGTCAGTTATAAAGTAATGAGGCTGTTACGTGTGGAGTTATGTTATTCAGATCAATGAAGAGGATTGCGATGCGGGATGAAACTTGGATGATATTAATGAGTTAGTTATAAAGTAATGAGGCTGTTATGTGTGGAGTTATGTTATTCATATCAATGATTAATGAGTCAGTTATAAAGTAATGAGGCTGTTACGTGTGGAGTTATGTTATTCAGATCAATGAAGAGGATTGCGATGCGGGATGAAACTTGGATGATATTAATGAGTTAGTTATAAAGTAATGAGGCTGTTATGTGTGGAGTTATGTTATTCATATCAATGATTAATGAGTCAGTTATAAAGTAATGAGGCTGTTACGTGTGGAGTTAAGTTATTCAGATCAATGAAGAGGATTGCGATGCGGGATGAAACTTGGATGATATTAATGAGTTAGTTATAAAGTAATGAGGCTGTTATGTGTGGAGTTATGTTATTCATATCAATGATTAATGAGTCAGTTATAAAGTAATGAGGCTGTTACGTGTGGAGTTATGTTATTCAGATCAATGAAGAGGATTGCGATGCGGGATGAAACTTGGATGATATTAATGAGTTAGTTATAAAGTAATGAGGCTGTTATGTGTGGAGTTATGTTATTCATATCAATGATTAATGAGTCAGTTATAAAGTAATGAGGCTGTTACGTGTGGATATGTTATTCAGATCAATGAAGAGGATTGCGATGCGGGATGAAACTTGGATGATATTAATGAGTTAGTTATAAAGTAATGAGGCTGTTATGTGTGGAGTTATGTTATTCATATCAATGATTAATGAGTCAGTTATAAAGTAATGAGGCTGTTACGTGTGGAGTTATGTTATTCAGATCAATGAAGAGGATTGCGATGCGGGATGAAACTTGGATGATATTAATGAGTTAGTTATAAAGTAATGAGGCTGTTATGTGTGGAGTTATGTTATTCATATCAATGATTAATGAGTCAGTTATAAAGTAATGAGGCTGTTACGTGTGGAGTTATGTTATTCAGATCAATGAAGAGGATTGCGATGCGGGATGAAACTTGGATGATATTAATGAGTTAGTTATAAAGTAATGAGGCTGTTATGTGTGGAGTTATGTTATTCATATCAATGATTAATGAGTCAGTTATAAAGTAATGAGGCTGTTACGTGTGGAGTTAAGTTATTCAGATCAATGAAGAGGATTGCGATGCGGGATGAAACTTGGATGATATTAATGAGTTAGTTATAAAGTAATGAGGCTGTTATGTGTGGAGTTATGTTATTCATATCAATGATTAATGAGTCAGTTATAAAGTAATGAGGCTGTTACGTGTGGAGTTATGTTATTCAGATCAATGAAGAGGATTGCGATGCGGGATGAAACTTGGATGATATTAATGAGTTAGTTATAAAGTAATGAGGCTGTTATGTGTGGAGTTATGTTATTCATATCAATGATTAATGAGTCAGTTATAAAGTAATGAGGCTGTTACGTGTGGAGTTATGTTATTCAGATCAATGAAGAGGATTGCGATGCGGGATGAAACTTGGATGATATTAATGAGTTAGTTATAAAGTAATGAGGCTGTTATGTGTGGAGTTATGTTATTCATATCAATGATTAATGAGTCAGTTATAAAGTAATGAGGCTGTTACGTGTGGAGTTATGTTATTCAGATCAATGAAGAGAGGCTGTTATGTGTGGAGTTATGTTATTCATATCAATGATTAATGAGTCAGTTATAAAGTAATGAGGCTGTTACGTGTGGAGTTTAGTTATTCAGATCAATGAAGAGGATTGCGATGCGGGATGAAACTTGGATGATATTAATGAGTTAGTTATAAAGTAATGAGGCTGTTATGTGTGGAGTTATGTTATTCATATCAATGATTAATGAGTCAGTTATAAAGTAATGAGGCTGTTACGTGTGGAGTTATGTTATTCAGATCAATGAAGAGGATTGCGATGCGGGATGAAACTTGGATGATATTAATGAGTTAGTTATAAAGTAATGAGGCTGTTATGTGTGGAGTTATGTTATTCATATCAATGATTAATGAGTCAGTTATAAAGTAATGAGGCTGTTACGTGTGGAGTTAGTTATTCAGATCAATGAAGAGGATTGCGATGCGGGATGAAACTTGGATGATATTAATGAGTTAGTTATAAAGTAATGAGGCTGTTATGTGTGGAGTTATGTTATTCATATCAATGATTAATGAGTCAGTTATAAAGTAATGAGGCTGTTACGTGTGGAGTTATGTTATTCAGATCAATGAAGAGGATTGCGATGCGGGATGAAACTTGGATGATATTAATGAGTTAGTTATAAAGTAATGAGGCTGTTATGTGTGGAGTTATGTTATTCATATCAATGATTAATGAGTCAGTTATAAAGTAATGAGGCTGTTACGTGTGGAGTTAGTTATTCAGATCAATGAAGAGGATTGCGATGCGGGATGAAACTTGGATGATATTAATGAGTTAGTTATAAAGTAATGAGGCTGTTATGTGTGGAGTTATGTTATTCATATCAATGATTAATGAGTCAGTTATAAAGTAATGAGGCTGTTACGTGTGGAGTTATGTTATTCAGATCAATGAAGAGGATTGCGATGCGGGATGAAACTTGGATGATATTAATGAGTTAGTTATAAAGTAATGAGGCTGTTATGTGTGGAGTTATGTTATTCATATCAATGATTAATGAGTCAGTTATAAAGTAATGAGGCTGTTACGTGTGGAGTTATGTTATTCAGATCAATGAAGAGGATTGCGATGCGGGATGAAACTTGGATGATATTAATGAGTTAGTTATAAAGTAATGAGGCTGTTATGTGTGGAGTTATGTTATTCATATCAATGATTAATGAGTCAGTTATAAAGTAATGAGGCTGTTACGTGTGGAGTTATGTTATTCAGATCAATGAAGAGGATTGCGATGCGGGATGAAACTTGGATGATATTAATGAGTTAGTTATAAAGTAATGAGGCTGTTATGTGTGGAGTTATGTTATTCATATCAATGATTAATGAGTCAGTTATAAAGTAATGAGGCTGTTACGTGTGGAGTTATGTTATTCAGATCAATGAAGAGGATTGCGATGCGGGATGAAACTTGGATGATATTAATGAGTTAGTTATAAAGTAATGAGGCTGTTATGTGTGGAGTTATGTTATTCATATCAATGATTAATGAGTCAGTTATAAAGTAATGAGGCTGTTACGTGTGGAGTTAAGTTATTCAGATCAATGAAGAGGATTGCGATGCGGGATGAAACTTGGATGATATTAATGAGTTAGTTATAAAGTAATGAGGCTGTTATGTGTGGAGTTATGTTATTCATATCAATGATTAATGAGTCAGTTATAAAGTAATGAGGCTGTTACGTGTGGAGTTATGTTATTCAGATCAATGAAGAGGATTGCGATGCGGGATGAAACTTGGATGATATTAATGAGTTAGTTATAAAGTAATGAGGCTGTTATGTGTGGAGTTATGTTATTCATATCAATGATTAATGAGTCAGTTATAAAGTAATGAGGCTGTTACGTGTGGAGTTATGTTATTCAGATCAATGAAGAGGATTGCGATGCGGGATGAAACTTGGATGATATTAATGAGTTAGTTATAAAGTAATGAGGCTGTTATGTGTGGAGTTATGTTATTCATATCAATGATTAATGAGTCAGTTATAAAGTAATGAGGCTGTTACGTGTGGAGTTATGTTATTCAGATCAATGAAGAGGATTGCGATGCGGGATGAAACTTGGATGATATTAATGAGTTAGTTATAAAGTAATGAGGCTGTTATGTGTGGAGTTATGTTATTCATATCAATGATTAATGAGTCAGTTATAAAGTAATGAGGCTGTTACGTGTGGAGTTATGTTATTCAGATCAATGAAGAGGATTGCGATGCGGGATGAAACTTGGATGATATTAATGAGTTAGTTATAAAGTAATGAGGCTGTTATGTGTGGAGTTATGTTATTCATATCAATGATTAATGAGTCAGTTATAAAGTAATGAGGCTGTTACGTGTGGAGTTATGTTATTCAGATCAATGAAGAGGATTGCGATGCGGGATGAAACTTGGATGATATTAATGAGTTAGTTATAAAGTAATGAGGCTGTTATGTGTGGAGTTATGTTATTCATATCAATGATTAATGAGTCAGTTATAAAGTAATGAGGCTGTTACGTGTGGAGTTATGTTATTCAGATCAATGAAGAGGATTGCGATGCGGGATGAAACTTGGATGATATTAATGAGTTAGTTATAAAGTAATGAGGCTGTTATGTGTGGAGTTATGTTATTCATATCAATGATTAATGAGTCAGTTATAAAGTAATGAGGCTGTTACGTGTGGAGTTATGTTATTCAGATCAATGAAGAGGATTGCGATGCGGGATGAAACTTGGATGATATTAATGAGTTAGTTATAAAGTAATGAGGCTGTTATGTGTGGAGTTATGTTATTCATATCAATGATTAATGAGTCAGTTATAAAGTAATGAGGCTGTTACGTGTGGAGTTATGTTATTCAGATCAATGAAGAGGATTGCGATGCGGGATGAAACTTGGATGATATTAATGAGTTAGTTATAAAGTAATGAGGCTGTTATGTGTGGAGTTATGTTATTCATATCAATGATTAATGAGTCAGTTATAAAGTAATGAGGCTGTTACGTGTGGAGTTATGTTATTCAGATCAATGAAGAGGATTGCGATGCGGGATGAAACTTGGATGATATTAATGAGTTAGTTATAAAGTAATGAGGCTGTTATGTGTGGAGTTATGTTATTCATATCAATGATTAATGAGTCAGTTATAAAGTAATGAGGCTGTTACGTGTGGAGTTATGTTATTCAGATCAATGAAGAGGATTGCGATGCGGGATGAAACTTGGATGATATTAATGAGTTAGTTATAAAGTAATGAGGCTGTTATGTGTGGAGTTATGTTATTCATATCAATGATTAATGAGTCAGTTATAAAGTAATGAGGCTGTTACGTGTGGAGTTAAGTTATTCAGATCAATGAAGAGGATTGCGATGCGGGATGAAACTTGGATGATATTAATGAGTTAGTTATAAAGTAATGAGGCTGTTATGTGTGGAGTTATGTTATTCATATCAATGATTAATGAGTCAGTTATAAAGTAATGAGGCTGTTACGTGTGGAGTTATGTTATTCAGATCAATGAAGAGGATTGCGATGCGGGATGAAACTTGGATGATATTAATGAGTTAGTTATAAAGTAATGAGGCTGTTATGTGTGGAGTTATGTTATTCATATCAATGATTAATGAGTCAGTTATAAAGTAATGAGGCTGTTACGTGTGGAGTTATGTTATTCAGATCAATGAAGAGGATTGCGATGCGGGATGAAACTTGGATGATATTAATGAGTTAGTTATAAAGTAATGAGGCTGTTATGTGTGGAGTTATGTTATTCATATCAATGATTAATGAGTCAGTTATAAAGTAATGAGGCTGTTACGTGTGGAGTTATGTTATTCAGATCAATGAAGAGGATTGCGATGCGGGATGAAACTTGGATGATATTAATGAGTTAGTTATAAAGTAATGAGGCTGTTATGTGTGGAGTTATGTTATTCATATCAATGATTAATGAGTCAGTTATAAAGTAATGAGGCTGTTACGTGTGGAGTTATGTTATTCAGATCAATGAAGAGGATTGCGATGCGGGATGAAACTTGGATGATATTAATGAGTTAGTTATAAAGTAATGAGGCTGTTATGTGTGGAGTTATGTTATTCATATCAATGATTAATGATGTTATTCATTGATTGATATTAATGAGTCAGTTATAAAGTAATGAGGCTGTTATGTGTGGAGTAATGAGGCTGTCATGTGTGGAGTTATGTTATTCATTGATTGATATTAATGAGTCAGTTATAAAGTAATGAGGTTGTTATGTGTGGAGTTATGTTATTCATATCAATGATTAATGAGTCAGTTATAAAGTAATGAGGCTGTTATGTGTGGAGTTATGTTATTCAGATCAATGAAGAAATTCTCCACGAAATCCAATGAAACTTGGATGGGATGTTGGATATATTTAAGTATGGACGCCTGCAAAGAAACCAGATCAAAATTCGATGCCGGGGTATGCTTTTCCATTTTTTCGGATTTTCTCAATTTTCGCCTGTTCAGGGATCGATAAAAAATATTTCAGGCCCCGAAAAAGTGGTCTAAACGATGGAATTTGGCAAAAATAGGGTGGGCGTAACGATTCTCTGGTTAGTCTTGATCGGATGGCCA
>JAVKPL010009333.1:25000-36692 GCA_032173675.1 Gastrolobium villosum
GTTATTCATATCAATGATTAATGAGTCAGTTATAAAGTAATGAGGCTGTTACGTGTGGAGTTATGTTATTCAGATCAATGAAGAGGATTGTGATGCGGGATGAAACTTGGATGATATTAATGAGTTAGTTATAAAGTAATGATGTGTTATGTGTGGAGTTATGTTATTCATATCAATGATTAATGAGTCAGTTATAAAGTAATGAGGCTGTTACGTGTGGAGTTATGTTATTCAGATCAATGAAGAGGATTGCGATGCGGGATGAAACTTGGATGATATTAATGAGTTAGTTATAAAGTAATGAGGCTGTTATGTGTGGAGTTATGTTATTTATATCAATGATTAATGAGTCAGTTATAAAGTAATGAGGCTGTTACGTGTGGAGTTAAGTTATTCAGATCAATGAAGAGGATTGCGATGCGGGATGAAACTTGGATGATATTAATGAGTTAGTTATAAAGTAATGAGGCTGTTATGTGTGGAGTTATGTTATTCATATTAATGATTAATGAGTCAGTTATAAAGTACTGAGGCTGTTACGTGTGGAGTTAAGTTATTCAGATCAATGAAGAGGATTGCGATGCGGGATGAAACTTGGATGATATTAATGAGTTAGTTATAAAGTAATGAAGCTGTTATGTGTGGAGTTATGTTATTCATATCAATGATTAATGAGTCAGTTATAAAGTAATGAGGCTGTTACGTGTGGAGTTATGTTATTCAGATCAATGAAGAGGATTGCGATGCGGGATGAAACTTGGATGATATTAATGAGTTAGTTATAAAGTAATGAGGCTGTTATGTGTGGAGTTATGTTATCATCATCTCCTTCATAATGTGCACATTTCCTGTTTAATTCTTGGAATCTGTTCCAAGTTGCACATAATGATTCTCCTTCCAACTGGCGAAAGTTTGTTATTTCGTTCACCAGCTGATTATATTTCTCCATGGAAAAGAAATGATCAAAGAACTTACTGGATAGATCTTCCCATGTCAGGATGCTGTTTGCTGGTTGTCTCTCAATCCACCTCAATGCTTTTCCCTTAACAGCGAAAGGGAACAACCGAAGCCTGATAGCATCTGTAGATACCCCATTGTGTTTGGTGGTATCACAGACCATCAAGAATCGGTCCATAAA
Source organism: Gastrolobium villosum (assembly GCA_032173675.1). NCBI lineage: Eukaryota > Viridiplantae > Streptophyta > Magnoliopsida > Fabales > Fabaceae > Gastrolobium > Gastrolobium villosum. The sequence continues at coordinate 26,139 of JAVKPL010009333.1, forward strand.
CTCATGTGGATCTTCATCATCAGCTCCAGAAAATTGAACCCTTTCCACCAAAGAGATTAATGATGGTTTGAGTTCAAAATTATTAGCCTCCACGTTTGGCCTGACTATGCTTGAATTGGCCCTGTTGAATACTGGAGTCAGAATTGTATTCAACAGTCTTGGAGGTTGATTGTTGGCATTTCCTCCTCGCCCATGACCAACATTGTTGTTTTCAGCCATTTCTTGAATTGGTTGTAAAGATGTGTGCTTCAAATCTTCCCAAATGATCTGTCTAGCAGCCTTCCTTAGTTGTTTTTCTGTCTTTGTAATTTCAGAATCTATTACAAAGTCTTTAGGTGGAAGTCTACCTCGCATAAAAATTCAGAGAAAATTATTAGTAACACCTGCACAACACAATTAAGATAAAAGAAAAATAAAAATCTAATCTCAAGAATCTAAGGTTATTTGTAATATTGTAAATACAATCCCCGGCAACGGCGCCAAAAACTTGTTGCGATCTCGGCAAGTGCACCGATCGTTCCAAGTAATAAAGTGATAAGAAAGTATCGTCTCCACAGGGATTGATGAACAATTACTACTATAACCAGTCCTCTTAAGTTAGATAAATCGATTGATTGTTGACAAATACTTGCAATTTAAATTAAATGACAATAAAAGTAAAAGAATTGTTTTTGTATTTTTCTGGAAAAGACTTAAAATAGATGAAGAAATGTTTTTGTAGAAAAAGTAATGAAGAAGACTGTAGCCAGGGTACATTCACCAATTGCTCCCAATTTTACTTCGGATTGATTCATAAAACCTATTGAAATTAACAACTCAGACAAATTATCATCTTTTAGAAATAATTAGTTAGATCCCAATCCCTTGGCGATCTAACCCTTTACTTCAATTGGAACCCTAATCCCTTAGTAGTTCCGCCTGAAAATAAGCATTATGTAGATAAATCCCACGACTGCAATCCATACAAGTCTATCCCTAGAACATGCATAGAGAGTCATCTTTATCTCCTTTCAGGATCAAGTATTCCAACATCCCTATTGTGAATCCTGATCCCCAGAATATTATTCCCTATTAGGTTGATCAGATCTAATAGAAATAATATCAATACGCTCAAGATAAAAGATGAAATATATTAATTCAATACATAGAATGATTCAATCCTTGTAGCAATTGTTTACAAAGGGATCATGCCCCTGACTACAGAAATAGATCTAGCCAATCAACATCATGATCGCTGATCTGATTTCAACATAAACTGGAAAAAGAAAATAAAGAAGAGTACAAGAACAGAGTGATGAACACGAAGAATGCCTCCTCTAGGTCTTGTGATGTGTATTCTGAGATGTGTTCCTTCAGAGGTTGAGTCTCCTTTTATAAGAGGGATTCTGACCTAATTTGCATTTTTGAATCTTCTCACTTTCGCGCTTCCCACGCTCAGAGCGCCACTCCCGCGCTCTGGGCGTGGGAGTTTCTGCCATTTTTTTACTTCCCGCGCTCACAGCGCCATCCCCGCGCTGTGAGCGCGGTTCCTTCTGTCCATTTTTGCCTTCTCGCGCTCTCAGCGCCACTCCCGCGCTGAGAGCGTGGGAACCTAGGTCTTTTTGATATGTTTTTGCCTCCTTTTGTTCATCTTCTTTGATATTCAGACTTTGGATATTTTTACTCTTTTTCTCTGCTTTTCTTGCATTGATTGAGTCATTTTCTTCCTCTTTTTGCCTTGTAATTTCCTATATGCTGACCGCATATCAAATAATTCCCAGATTTGAACTTTGCTGTCCCTAGCAATGTATAAGACTAAATCCAGGAAACAGATTAATCCAACATAACACTGTACAGCCAACAGATCATCTTACTAAGTATGCTTGAATCAATGTGAAGAATTAATAATGCCTTTTATGAAAAGATTAGAATCTAATTTGCACATCCCTCACCCAGATAATCAAATAACGCTCAATACTCAAGTGTTTGGGGGAATGACAATTACTCCAGCTATCACTGTAATAACATTATCATAAAACTTGCTCATATTCTCAAGTACCTAAAGATGAGGAACATTAATACATGCAAAATTGATCAAAAGGACATCACAGGTTGTAACTTGGCCAGGCTAAAGGGTGGAATTTTTCTGGATAGTAGCTCAAGTAACAATGAGATTGAAAATTTGATAGTTTTTCATTTAACACATTCAACTCATTTGTTTTGCTCCACTAATGTTCCCACAGAATTTCGGGAATTCCTTCCGCCATATTTCCTTTTATTCACCTTTTTCTTTTCCTTTTTAAAGACACAATTCAGTCACCTTCTTTATCTTGACCTCTGTGGAGCTCACCTTAATTTCTTTCCTACACATCAGGGATTCAACCTCTTTTTAAGGTAAGAATATGTCTACTCAACAGGGGTTTATGAACAAAAAGGTTCAGGCCCAAAGGGTTAATATTGGAAGAATTCACATAGGTGATTTATTTGGCCGTGGCTACAAAAGAAAATCTGCCTTCATCATTTCAATCTATGCATGTATTTCAGAGAAACAAAGCAAGTTCTAGAATGCTATCACAGTGATATCTCTCAAAATAAATTCAGTGTTTGGGCCCAAAAACTTACTAGCTATGATGTTAAACTAGATTTCCAAACTAATCATTTAGGCATTTATTAACCATTCAAGCTTAGCAATTCAGACATACTAGTTGACAAAATTTGGCTATACAATATCATGCTAGCAATTTGTATATCCAGAATTTAATCAAACATAACTGAACCTGAGAATTTCCTTTTCAATACAAGACTTCTTTTTTTCATGGTGTGGTTCCACCATATTCATCAATCTTGCAATCTTGCATGCAGCATGTATGCCATAATTCCCAGATTTGAATGTTGCTGTCCTCAGCAACAAACTAATCTAAGACATAGCTTAAGCTGCCAGATGTAGGACACACAGAGTTGTTAATATCCAAAGCATAATATGCAAGAAATTAGAACCCAATATAAAGTGCCATCAACCTTAACTTTGTTCAACCTTAAAAACAAAATATAAAACTAAATTGTTCCAAGAAATTTAAAACAAAATGCAGTAAATGGAAATGGAGGAACAAGATCAAAAGCCATCCATAAATTCATCATCTGCAAAATCGCCCAGAATGTCATCATCTTCAGTGTTGGAAGGCATAGATGGGCCTGCTTGTGCAGCAGGGGGAACTTGACCCATTAATCCAGCCGTGTCAATTCCCCTATCCAGGCATAGTCGCTCCAACATGCTCATCATATAGTTGTTCTGAACCAGCAACTGTTGGAGCATCTCAGAATCAGTAGATGTGGATGGTGCGGATACTGGGACAGGTGGTGGAACAGCACCGCCAGATGCTTTCCAGATTGCTTGTCGACGGGACTCCTTCTGCATGTCATTATACGCACGCTGTGTTAGTTCTGCTTTGGGCTTGACATCCCTGGGCTCATCATCTGGGATCTCTACCCCTGCCCTGATGCATAGCTGCTCAATGAGAGAGCAATGAGCCAGACTAAAATCTAACCGACCATGAGTAATCATGTGAGCTATCCTATCAGACAGAATAGCCCCAATATGGAGGTTGTGATTTCCCAGCAGAGTATACAGCAGGACTGCCCTTTCGACATTAACATCACTGAGATTTGTAGAAGCCATGATGGTTGAGTTGATGAATGAGTGCCAGAAGATTGCCTCTTCATTGAGATCAAGCCTATCCAATTTTTCTGGCACGGCTGGCTGGCCTTGCTTGGGCTTCCATGCAGCTCTGGGTTGAGCGATTCCTTCCCGGATTGTGGTAGCCAAAGCCGGCATTTCTTCTCTATATAAACCGTCAACCGGCTGCATCCTCTGGAAGGTGTCAGTGAAAAAACAGGATTGGGTTGCTTCCCATGAGGTGTTCAGCAACCTCTCAATCTGGAAAGCGGTAAAAGAAACTTCCTTTCCCCTGACCCAGGTCTTTCTTGTCCGGTCTACTGTGTCCTTATCAGCATTGGCACAGAACTCTCTCAATATGGTGCTGCAGCTTATCTGTGGAAGTTGGATCAATTTTTGCCATTTCCTTCGTTCAATCGTCAGGACGACTGGACAGTCATCCGCCAGAAAACTGCTGATTCTTCGTTCTGGTATAATCTTCTTTTTCAAAAACCAGTTGTGGTACCGGTCTTGGTTTGCTGGAGATAGAAACCGGTGTGCGTCAAAATCAATCAGAGCAGGGGCTCTTTGCCTTTTGGTGCCAGCTGTACCTGGGGTTTTTTTAGCGGCCCTTTTTTCCTGCACTCAGAAAAGTTCCACCACGGATAGCATACCAATATGGACACCAGAATATTAGTCATGCAATGACAATTCCCAGATTTATTTTATGCAAACCATAGTGCCCTAACTAACATGCCATTATCGTACATACCATTAATCATGCAAACTGCCATGCCAGTAATGATAATCATGGTATGAATATGAACAATGGAATTGGCAAAACTGACATGTATAATTTGGCAACACTAACATACATATACATATGGACCATCCTGGAGCATGCATTTTATTCGTTTTCACATGCAGTTTCACATGCAAGATAGGAAAAATCTTGACTTAAACATTTGATCAAAAATATAGCATGCACTCATCCAACATCATAGCAACAACAACAAAACAAAAGAATGTACTCTTACCTTGTCTCCTGCCATTTTGAAGAAGTGAATGCAATAGACAACCTTTCTGTGAATCACTTACCCGAATCTTACCCTTCAAGGGTGAGGGTAGGAGAAGATTTGGTGATAAGGGGATGAGGGAAGTGTGTGTGTGAGGAGAGGAGAAAAGATGGTGATAAAAAGGAAGAGGAAGAGAGGAAAAGAGGAGAAGAAGAAGGGGATATGGGGGAAGGGTGGCGGCTGAGAGAGAGAGAGAGAGAGAGAGAGAGAGAAAAAATGGGGGAAACTTTAGGGTTTCCCCTTTTTAAAAACCTGTCCGCGCCTCCCGCGCTCACAGCGCCATCCCCGCGCTGTCCTTGAGCCAATTTTAGCCTTCCCGCGCTGGCGCGGATTCCGCGCCCTCAGCGCGGTCACCACTTCCTCTTCTCTTCTGCTTCTCCCGCGCTGATGGCGCGGTACTCGCGCTCTAAGCGCGGTACCCACTGCCTTTTCAGCTTCTCCCGCGCTCTGGGCGCGGTACTCGCGCTCTCAGCGCGGACCCTTCATATATTTTTTTTATTTTTTTATTTTTTTTTTATTTTTATTTTTATTATTTTTTTTTTTTTAAAGATGAAATATATTATATTATATCCACTGGTTGCCTCCAGTAAGCGCTTGTTTAACGTCACGAGCCTGACTGGAACCATGTTTAATCAGGTGAAGTCAAAGAGACAGAAGTTATCTCTCTATTCACTGGTTCCCCAAAGTAAATTTTTAACCGATTTCCATTTACTTTAAAAGATCTCTCATCATTCAGGGGAGAGATTTCAATGGTGCCATATGGAAATACACTCTTTACTACAAAGGGACCAGACCAACGAGATTTAAGTTTTCCCGGAAACAATTTCAATCTAGAATTGTACAGTAATACCTGTTGACCAGGTGTAAACTCTTTCTGTTTGATCCTGCTATCATGCCACTGCTTCGTCTTTTCTTTATAAATTTGTGCACTCTCATAGGCAGTCCTTCTGAACTCATCTAGCTCATTTAGCTGCAATATTCTCTTCTTTTGAGCTCCTGATAGTTCAAAATTTAAGAACCTTGTGGCCCACAAGGCTTTGTGTTCTAACTCCACTGGTAAATGGCAAGGTTTGCCATATACCAACTGATAGGGTGACATGCCTATTGGAGTTTTGAATGCAGTCCTGTATGCCCACAGTGCATCATCAAGCTTTTTGGCCCAATCTTTCCTAGAAATCCCCACTGTCTTTTCTAGGATTCTTTTTATTTCTCTATTAGAGACCTCCACCTGCCCACTAGTTTGAGGATGATATGGTGTGGCTATCCTGTGCCTCACTCCATATTTGTCCAACAAACCCTCAAATTGTCTGTTACAAAAGTGAGTACCCCCATCACTAATGATAGCTCGAGGTACTCCAAACCTTGTAAAAATATTCTTCCTTAGAAAATTCATCACTACCTTAGCATCATTAGTGGGAAGAGCAACAGCTTCTACCCACTTAGATACATAATCTACAGCCACAAGGATATATTGGTTAGAATAAGAGGACGGAAATGGACCCATAAAATCAATGCCCCAAACATCAAATAATTCCACTTCTAAAATATTATTCAAGGGCATCTCATCTTTTCGTGAGAGATTTCCTGTCCTTTGACATTTGTCACATTTTTCCACACAATCTCTTGCATCCTTGAAAAGTGTTGGCCAGTAGTAACCGCTTTGCAAAACTTTTTGTGCGGTTCTATTGCCCCCAAAATGTCCTCCATAATTTGAAGAATGGCAATGCCATAAGATCTGGCCTACCTCAAACTCCGGAACACATCTGCGAAGGATCCCATCGGCACATTGGAAATATAGATGTGGATCCTCCCAGAAATAACGCTTCACATCTCGCAGAAATTTCTTTTGTTGTTGCCTTGTAAGGTTGGGAGGCAATTCTCTTACCACTTTATAGTTGGCAAAATCTGCGAACCATGGAGGAACAAAAACTGCCATCACCTTCTCATCAGGGAAATAATCATTGATTTCTTTTTCTGAACTATCTTGTAGTTCTTTTGCCTGAATTCTAGAGAGATGATCAGCCACTTTATTTTCCACTCCAATTTTGTCCCGAATTTCCAAATCAAATTCTTGAAAAAGTAGCATCCACCTTAACAACCTTGGTTTTGCATCCTGCTTAGTCATCAAAAACTTAATAGCAGCATGGTCAGTAAAAACAACAATTTTAGATCCTAACAGATAAGGTCTAAATTTGTCCAATGCATAAACCACTGCTAACATTTCTTTCTCAGTTGTTGCATAATTAATTTGAGCATCATTCAACACTTTGCTAGCATAGTAAATGACATGTAATAACTTTTCCTTACGCTGACCAAGAACTGCACCAATTGCATATGCACTGGCATCACACATGAGTTCAAATGGAAGGTTCCAATCGGGAGCTGTAAGCACTGGAGCTGTAGTAAGCTTTTCTTTCAACACATGGAAGGCCCTTGAACAAGCATCATCAAATAAAAATTCTGAATCTTTCACCAAGAGTTGGCTTAATGGTTTAGCAATCTTGGAGAAATCTTTGATGAATCGCCTGTAAAAACCTGCATGTCCTAGAAAACTCCTAACAGCATTTATATTTACAGGGATGGGAAGTTGTTCAATCAACATTAATTTTGCTTTATCTACTTCAATCCCTGCCTTAGAAATTTTGTGTCCCAGCACTATACCTTCAGTTACCATAAAATGGCACTTTTCCCAATTTAAAACCAGATTTGTCTCATTACATCTTTTCAAAACTTTGGATAAATTGTTCAAACAAAAATCAAAATTAGAACCAAAAACAGAGAAATCATCCATAAATACCTCTAGACCTTTCTCCACCATATCTGAAAAGATGGAAAGCATGCACCTTTGGAATGTGGCAGGCGCATTGCACAGGCCGAATGGCATTCTTCTGTATGCAAAGATTCCAAATGGGCAAGTGAAAGCTGTCTTTTCCTGGTCTTCAGGCGCTACAGGAATTTGATTGTAGCCTGAATACCCATCTAAGAAGCAATAATAAGAATGGCCCGCCAATCTTTCTAGCATTTGATCAATAAAGGGAAGTGGAAAATGATCCTTCCGTGTGGCCGTGTTCAACCTCCTGTAATCAACACACATTCTCCAACCCGTGATGGTTCTGGTTGGGATCAACTCATGTTTTGCATTAGTGACGACTGTGACCCCACCTTTCTTTGGCACTGTTTGAACTGGACTTACCCATGCAGCATCAGAAATGGGGTAAATCATTCCTGCATCAAGAAGTTTTACAACTTCCTTCCTTACCACCTCTTTCATTGTTGGGTTCAATCTCCTTTGTGGTTGCCTCACAGGTTTGATATCATTTTCCAGGAGGATCTTATGTGTACAGAAGGAAGGATTTATGCCCTTTAAATCAGCAATAGACCATCCTATTGCGGTTTTATGAGCTTTTAAAACTTCCACTAGATCTCTTTCTTGGCCTTCTGATAGAGCATTGTTGATGATTACCGGATAAGTATCACCATCTCCCAAAAACACATATTTCAAAGTGTCTGGTAATGGTTTCAACTCAACTTTGGGGGCACCAACCTCTATGTCTTCCACTTTTTCTTTCAGAACCTCTACAGTAAGCCCTTCTTTTTCAAAAGGTACATAATCACGAGCCTTCAACTCATAATCAAGTTCTTGAGGCCGTTCTTTCTTATGTTGAACAGATTCAACTTGGAAACAATCATTATTATCAGCTGGTCTCTTCATCGCTTCTGAAACATTGTAGATGATCTCCTCATCGTTCATTCTCAGTTTAATCATACCCTGCTCAACATCAATTAGGGCTCGGGCTGTAGCCAAAAAGGGTCTTCCTAATAAAATGGGCTTCTCACTTCCTTCTCCCATATCCAATACCACAAAATCTGCAGGGAAGATAAACTTATCAACTTTGACAAGAATATCTTCTATGATCCCATTGGGTTTCCTTACGGATCTGTCAGCCAATTGGAGTGATACCTCAGTGGGTTTCAATTCCTCAATCCCCAATGATTTGTAGACTGATAAGGGCATTAAATTAATGCTAGCCCCAAGATCACATAAAGCTTTCCCAATGCCAATATCACCAATAGCAATAGGAATATTAAAACTCCCTGGATCACTCAGTTTATCTGGAATTTTCTGCTGGATAAAAGCACTACACTCTTCAGTGAGTGTCACAGTTTGACATTCCTGCAATTTTTGTTTCCTAGATAAGAGATCCTTCATGAATTTTGCATAACCTGGCATATTGGCTAGGGCTTCTGCAAAAGGAATATTAATATGTAGTTTCTTGAAAATGTCCAAGAATCTATCATAATGTTTGTTGTAGGCTCCCTTCTTGAATCTTTCTGGATAGGGTGCCTTAGACATAACATACTCGTGGCTTAACTCATGCTTTTCTTTTGCCACCACTGGTTGTTCTGCAACCTTCTCTTTTTCTTTTTCTTTTTCTACAATTACCTCAATCTCTGGTTCACTTGCTTTCTTTTCTTGCTTCTCCTTCTCTTTTTCCAGTTCCACAGGTGTTTTTGTTGGAACTGTTAGTACCTTACCACTTCTGGTTGTAACAGCCATACAGTCATCTTTTGGATTGTTGACTGTGTTACTTGGGAAGGTACCTGGAATTCTTTCTGAAAATTGTTTGGCCAGCTGGCCTATCTGATTCTCCAGGTTTTTAATGGAAGCATTTGTATTTTTATTGTTGGCTCTGGTTTCTTCCATGAAAGCATTGGTGTGTTGAGCCATATCATTGGAAGCCTTAGCCATTTGGGCGAAAGCTTTCTCCCATTCGGCTGGCTCTTTTTGCTGACTCTGAGAAGATTGAGTATAATTATTGCTAGTTTTGAAATCCGTACCTGATCCTTGGGTCCTCCGTTGGAAATTGTTGTTACTTCCAGGGAAATTTTGATTTCGCTGGAAATTTTGTTGAGGACGCTGATCGTACCAGATCCCATTTACTTGAAGTGAATCTTCAGATGATGGATTTGGGCACTCATTGGATTCATGACTTTCTTGACATTGGTCACAAATCGGTAGAGTGGTTTGAACTTTTGATACCTGAAACCTGTCAAATTTTTCACTCAAGTTGTCAACCTTCTTAGATAATGATATCACATCATTATCTGTGGATTTTTTCAGTGCTCTTTGTGTGGGAACAAGCACACTCTCATTTTCATTTCTTGCAAGCTTTTTGATCAACTCAATGGCTTGCTCAGATGTGCTTTCCCGAATAGAGCCTCCTGCGGCACTATTTATTATCATCCTGGTTTCTGGGGTGATTCCGTTGAAAAATATCACCACTTTTCTATCATCATCTCCTTCATAATGTGCACATTTCCTGTTTAATTCTTGGAATCTGTTCCAAGTTGCACATAATGATTCTCCTTCCAACTGGCGAAAGTTTGTTATTTCGTTCACCAGCTGATTATATTTCTCCATGGAAAAGAAATGATCAAAGAACTTACTGGATAGATCTTCCCATGTCAGGATGCTGTTTGCTGGTTGTCTCTCGATCCACCTCAATGCTTTTCCCTTAACAGCGAAAGGGAACAACCGAAGCCTGATAGCATCTGTAGATACCCCATTGTGTTTGGTGGTATCACAGACCATCAAGAACCGGTCCATAAACTCATGTGGATCTTCATCATCAGCTCCAGAAAATTGAACTCTTTCCACCAAAGAGATTAATGATGGTTTGAGTTCAAAATTATTAGCCTCCACCGGCCATTTCTTGAATTGGTTGTAAAGATGTGTACTTCAAATCTTCCCAAATGATCTGTCTAGCAGCCTTCCTTAGTTGTTTTTCTGTCTTTGTAATTTCAGAATCTATTACAAAGTCTTTAGGTGGAAGTCTACCTCGCATA